>CM074592.1:675000-690000 GCA_037305975.1 Chrysolophus pictus | reverse complement strand
TGCAGGAGCTGTGCATGGCTGCAGCCACTCTTGGCTGTGCTGAGCTGCACTGTGTTCATGGGGAAAGGTTGGAATTAATGCACAGCTTAATGCCTGTTGGAACCAGTTAATCAACTTACAGCTTTGCCATTCCAGTGAGCAGCGTGGCTCACTCAGGGGCAGAACAAACGTTGCATTCCCACACATGCACTGTGTCATCTCTCTGTCTGCGGCTGACTGCAGGCTCACGCTCCCCCAGCTGGATGCTCTGCACATGAGTGCAGCACTCAGCATCGAGGTGAGTGCAGCATACCCACATCACCTGCTCCAGGGACACGCAGCAGAGCTGCAGTCCCTTCATCATTGTCCATATCTGCTGAATTCCTTCCTGTTGTGCTTTGAGGCCAATGACCCCTTCAGTGTCCTCTGCAGATGTTATGTTCTGCATTTCAGCCTTGGAACATCCACTGTTCTTTGTCAATTTACAGAAGGAGTGTTGGTTTTCAATATTAATTTAAGTTTGAATGGGTACCGTCGTTCTGGACAGAGCCCTGTAGCTTTTGGGCAGCAGGTCCTAGGAGTGGATATGGGGCCCAGGTGTCACCTCCTGTGTGCAGAGCAGCGGGGCCGGGTCTGAGCTGTGCACAGGGTGCACTGGGTGATGCATCGTATCATCTGTGAACCTCTGAACAGGCAACAGAAATAATTTAAGGAGATCATGAGATGTTTTTTATTCTCTTGAAATTATATGGAATTATAGCTTTAAATGAAGGTGACAGGTTTAAAAGGTGCATTTTAGCGCAAAGTAAATGCTGTGCTCTCTTGGGGCTGGGCAGCTGGCTGGACAGGTCTGTGCTGTGCAGGGTGCTCAGACACCGGGCAGAGCCTGGGCAGGAGCGTGGCTGTCCCTGAGCGGGGCTGCGGTGTGCTGCCAGTCGGAGCTACCAGGCACAAGTGCTGCAGTGGGGGGGCTGCCGGGCCCCAGGACCTGTGAAGGGAGCACGGCAGCATCCTGCACAGGTGTGAGGAGGTTAATTGGGCTGGGATGTACACGTCTGCATCACATCTTGAATGGAAATGTTGATTCGGGAAGCCACAGCTCTAGTGATTTTTGTACAAGTGTAATTATTTTTAAACTTTGTTTTCGGCATTGTTGATGACAGCTTGGCACCGTGCCTGCATGACCTGATTAAACTTACACATTGTCAGCCTTGATCTATAGGATGCAGAGGAGAATGCTGACTGAGCATCACTTTGGAAATTCTTGATATAAAACAGAAATTAGATTTAGAGTATTGTTTCCAGCAACGCAGTGGAGGAGCACTGGTGGTTCCAAACACACTGGGTGCCCCAGCGGTGATAGCAGCTTGTTCCCTGTTCTGCACAGGGCAGCTCAAGCCCCGTTCCTGCCCTGTGCCACATTGTGCTGTCCTGTGCATGCTGCCACCTCCTCAACGCTGTTTCCCATGTGGCTGTTTCTGGGCTATTGCCTTGATTCTGCCCCATTTCCCCTTTCCTTTGGGAGCTTTCAGCATTGACTGCCTTTGTGGAGCCAGAGACCACTGCAGACGTGTGCCTGGTGCCGGCAGATCCACAGCTCTTCCTAAGCCACTGGGGTTGAAGCAGCAGACCTTTCCTTGGCCCTTTGTGCCAGCATTTGGACTTGCAGGAGCAGAATCCAGTTGGGCAAGTCTCAGTTGGAGGAGAAGTGCTGTGTTCAGATCCATTTGGAAGGAAATGAGAAGAAAATTTGTACTTCAGAATAAATAATGCACTTAAATTTATCGTGTGGGCTTGCGTCAAAGCAGTGTTATGTATGGGGATAATAGCAGCCTTGTGTCAACTGAGATACACCTTGGAAAACAGTTGGAAGTGTATGCATCTGTACTCATGTGGATACTCTTAATACTTACAATGAAGTGTTTAAATATTTGGCAGGGTCCTTTAAAAGCTGGAGGAAGACGTTCTGGTTCTTCATGGAAACTGGTGGGGTTCTGTAGGATGCCAGGAGCCCACAGGGTTGGTCTGTGCTGCACTCTGTGAGTGCTCCCACGAGGACAAGGCTGGGCAGGGTGAGGGAGCGGGCAGGGCAGGGCAGATGCAAGAAGTACTGATGGTGTTTTCTCTTCTTCTCTTTTTTCTGCCCAAGGTTTGAGCATCCGAGGAGCCCAGGAGGAAGACCCTCCCGATCCCCAGCTAATGAGACTAGACAATATGCTTCTGGCAGAAGGAGTCTCAGGTCCGGAGAAAGGTGGGGGATCGGCGGCAGCAGCTGCAGCCGCAGCAGCCTCTGGAGGGTCTTCAGATAACTCTATTGAACACTCAGATTACAGAGCCAAATTGACCCAGATCAGACAAATCTATCACACAGAGCTGGAGAAATATGAACAGGTCAGACATCAGCCTCTCAGTTGTTTGTGTCCCCACTGCTGCCCTTGCACCTCTGCTTGCCAGTGGCTGGCGCCCAGGGCTCTGGTGGCTCTCCCTGTTCTGGCTGCCTGTGCTGCCTATGAGGGCTGCAGGGCACATGTTTGCATGCCCAAGTGTTCTCTGTTGTCTGTAACCACATAAAGTAGCATTGGAGCCAGTATTCCCTCTTGTAGAGCCAGCCCTGGATGGAACAGGCTGTGTGTGCCCCCGGGTGGCTCAGGAGACACAGCATGGCTGCGGGGCTGGGTGCAGTGTGTGCTGTGTGTGTGCCGCTGGCCACCCGCAGGGGTGGGGAGGCTCTGGTTTCTCAGTGAACAACTGCATTGGAGCACAGGGAATGGGAAGTGTGACTCTGTGAGACGTTTAACCCTCACAAGCTTCTGGTGGTGCCTTTGTTTTCTGCTCCCAGAGGTGTCCTGACAAAGCTGGCAAGCCATGAGCCCACCAGCTCAGTGAATTCAATCAGTGGTGGTTTCCTAAGCAGGGCCGGGGAAGCCCTGCCCTTGCCCCTGCCTGTCACAGCACAGTGTTGCTGTGAACAGGCCCAAACCACAAACAAGATGAGGAGTGGCAATAAAACCTCTTGGAGCTGCGTGAGCAGAAAGCCGTGTGCCTTGAGACCCTGGCTGCCTTCCCACAGCTTCCCCCTTTTGCTGTGCAGGGCCAGGTGCTTCTGTCCCAATCTTTCCTCCCTCAAGTGACCCCATTCCACCCCAAAGACACTGGTGTCCTGCGGGGCCCCTTGAGCTCTCACACAGTGGTGGCCAGTGCACAGCCTGCAGCCTGACATGAGGATGGCCGCCAGAAGAATGAGTGCCTTCCAGCAGAAGTGTCTGCTGCAACCATGAGGACAGGGGCTGGAAACAGATCTGGGGCTGAAGCAAATGCAGGTCGATGCTTACAGCTGTTTCCTGGCACATCTCCTTTACCTCTAATAAGTTTAATGATGTGGGGGAAGCAGTAACATTTTTAGCCCCGTTGCTCAATTTACAAAGGTTTCGACTGAAGTGTCACAGCCATCCGTCCACACCACGGGGAACTTTGGAGGATGCTCAAGTGCTGCTAGGAGAGAGAGAGAGGTGAAGCTGCCCTGAAACATGTACGCTTCCCCCGTTGATCCTGACACCCAGCAGCGTCTGCTCTACAGAAATATGGTAATTTCCCAGCCCTGCAGCAAACTGTCTCCTGCTCGCCTGTCTCAGAGCAGCGCCTGTCTCAGTAGTGGAGGGCTGGGGCTCAGCGTCGCTGTGCGCCCACAGCCGGGCTGCTGCCACAGAGCAGGGCCACCCCGCACCCAGCAGGGCAGCTCCCACAGCGCTCTCCTGCACAGCCCACACCGAGTCCTTCCTGAAGATGCTCTGCAATGGAGTTTGACGCTGACGTTTGTTGCCAGCTAGGGGAATGTGCTTGGAAAAAAAAAGAAGGAAAATGGAAAGTGTGTCATGCCATCACGCAGCTCTCCCCTCGCTGTGTGCCAGGAGAGATGGTCGTACACAGGCAGCTCCTTCCATAATTTACAGCTGCTATAATAGAGATGACATATTGAAAGCTATCTTCTATAATTACACTGAAATACATTTTTTTGCTGTAGGCAAAAGTACTGTAAGGGTCCCAGGCCTCCTGGAACAGCTGGAAACCTGCTTTCTGAGTTCACAGATGTCTTCTGGATTCACCCCAAATTGGGGTGAAGTGTGGCTGCTGGGAAGACACCACCATCACCCCCAAGTGCTGTGGCATCGTGTGGCTGTGGATTGTCTGGGGCTATTCCTTCTCTTTTCCTCTTGCTTGCCTTGATGGAGAGTTAAGGCTCGCAGAAGCATCCTCCACTCCTACAAGGTTTCTGAGCAGGTTAACAAGGCCATCACTTATAACCTGACATTATTAATAATGTCTCAGGCACCAAGCAGGGGCCTGAAAAATAGCACTGAAAGACGGATCAAGTAGCTCGGACGTTATAAATAAACAAGAGAAAATAAGACAGAGCATCAGCAGTGTCTGAACGTGCTTCCACTCAGCTGTGCTACGGGAACATCACAGATGGGAGATGCTGGAGAAAGAAAATAAAAGCAGGCCCTTTGCACAGATGTAACCAAAGGAAGGCTTGTCCAGCAATTTAAGTAAATTCAGGAAGAGATTTTTGCTTTTTCAGCTTCAAAACAGTCAATTTTTAATATCTGTGGAGAAATACTTTTCATAGAACAGAAATGCTTGAAAGCACTTCTAAGTAACAGTTACCATTTGAAAAGTAGTTTGAAAGGGAATTCCCTGGAACCACAAATAGCAGCCAAGTAATGAGCTGCATGCCTTAAGCGTTTCTCCAGTGCCAGAGACTTCGATTCAGCAGTACTGCCTAAGCAGCCTGAGCCCCCCACACCTCAAGAAAGCCATAACCGCACCCGGGTGCATCCTTCAGCTCCGTGCATCGCTGACCAAATGACCAAAGCTGGTCTTTTTGTCAGCGGTCAGATGGCCGAAGCAGAGATCGGCTCAGGGCTCCCGCAGCGCGCAGCCAGCATGCAGCAGGGGCCGATGGCTCCTGGCACTGCGAGGCTGGCACACCAGGCACCCCGTGTCAGAGCTGCAGTGCCACGTCTCAGCTCTGCCTTTGTGCAGGACAGACCTGCAGTGGGATGGGGACAAGGAGGGCACCTGGAGCAGCCCTTGCTCTGTGCCAGGCACGCAGGGGTTGGGACAGACTCCTTGTTTTTGGCATGAGCGAGGACAGCGGGCAGCGGGAATGGGCTCCCTATGGCACCTCGGGTAGCATTAAGCATCCAGTGAGAAAGGAGGAAAAATCCACAAATGGCAAATGTGGATCAGGCAGGTCAGATACCTGCACCTGGAGTTCAGGTTGTGCTGGGAAGCACTGTGGCTGCAGCACCCAGCGCTCTGTGCTGCCGTGGTGGGACGCCCGCACTGCCCCCAGCCAGGCGCTGCCTCCCAGCGGTGTGGCGGGGAGGTAAATCAGCCTGTAATTTGCTTTCAGTAGTGTAAAGAAAAAAAATCACTTTGCCTGAAGTGTATGCATCTTTCTTAAGGGTGTACCCAGATTTTAATTATCTAAATGTAAATACTTAACGAATTTTACTTAGAGTAATGAGCTAAAGTGCACACTACATAAATGAGATGTTCTAATTAATCATGTATGAACTACTGGTTTAAAGAAAAGCTATGTGAATTCTGCGAATGTTGGGCTATTGCCAAATTGCTAATCAGCATTTGCATTCATAGATGGCTTCACTTAATAAGTTGTGAGACGTTCAGCAAATGTTATAGGAAATTATGAGTTTTTAGATGCATAAACTTTCCACTTTTAACTCTTTCTCTCACACCAGCTATTGAAATGCAGGAGAATTGCTGAACATGTACTTGTAAGACAGATCATAGAATGATAGAATGGCTTAGGTTGGAAAGGACCTTAAAGATCATAGAGCTCCAACCCTCCTGTCATGGGCAGATTTGCCAACCACTAGAGATTGTAATGCTATTTTTAACCTTGGCTTTAGGAGAAAAAGCTGAGCTGGAATCAGGTTGATACCTAATACACATGGTCTGTATGCTGGATGCACAGAGTGAAGTCCTTCAGCCTGTTTGGAAGTGACTGCAGCTCTGCAGTGCACAAGGAGGGCTTCTTGTGCAACTGCTGTGTTGCCCCCCTAGGCCTCTGAGGAGTGCCTCTGGGGCTGAGTGCAGTTTGCCCTTGGCCTGGTCCCCACTGTGCTCCAACTCTGTGCCAGCAAACCTGGAGCTGCACTGCCACACTCGAGGCAGGCAGCAGGCCCGGGATTTGTTTTTGAAAGAGATAAAGGAGACATAAATCAGCATAGTTTGTGGCAGCTTGCAGCCTGCGTGGGGGGAAGCTGGGATGCCAGCATGACAGCCACTTGGTCACGCAGAGGCTCAGATCAGCAGAGCCTAGTGATGATGCAGCCTGCAGAAGTTTATATCATCGTGTCCTTTCGCCCGCATAGTCTGGGGCTAGTGATGGATGGCTGCAACAGCCTCCCCTCCCCAGTGCCTGCCTGCGCTGTGAGGCCAGGCTGGGCACAGCCAGGCTGTGACGCCACATGCAGGAGGGGGCTGCACAGGACTGCTCCAATGGGTTTAAACTCCCTACCTTCTGCAGGGAGTTAAACCCTCCTGTGCTGCCTGTGTACATTCAGCACACCCCTGGAAGTGCTGGCTGCCGACAGATTCTGCTCATGCATCTGAGCACGTGCTGGCACTGCTCAGAACGTCCTGCCCCCAACCACTTACTGAAGGATCAGCCTTCCAGATCCCACTCCCCACTGACTGGCTGGGTACTGGGCACTGGGCACAGCTCACTTCATGGATGGGAAGGAATAAGAGCAAGGAGGAACCACGCCAAAGCTGGCTGCTGCTGGCTGCATGCGATCTGCTCCCATGGCTGTGTGTGGGGATGGGGCTGCGTGAGGCTTCACATGCTTGTTGGGTGGCACAAGGCAATTTCTAAGCCTCCCCTTCCTTCCTTTGCAGGCGTGTAATGAATTTACCACACATGTGATGAACCTGCTCAGAGAACAGAGCCGAACGCGTCCCATTTCTCCTAAGGAGATTGAAAGGATGGTGGGCATCATTCATCGAAAATTCAGCTCCATTCAGATGCAGCTGAAGCAAAGTACTTGTGAAGCAGTCATGATTTTAAGGTCGAGGTTCCTTGATGCCAGGTAAGGCTGAGATGACTACCCCGGCTTTTCTGGGATGGAGGGGCTGCTGCTGGCAGTGTTTGTGCTGAGCACTGTTCCATCACTGCAGTTAATTTCAATGGCTGCAGGTACCAGCTTTTCGCAGCAATAGGGCCATAACCGGTCCCACAGCACAGCCTGGTTACCCAGGAGCAACATGTCACAGCCTGAGGCTGGCTCTGAGTTAGCAGCTGCCTGCACCTGAGGTAAGAAAGGTGTTGATAATTCCAGAGACCAGATCTGCTGGCCCCTGTCCCAACAAGCTGTCATGTGAGTAGGGTAGGTGGTGGCGAAAGAGGGGCTAACAGCCTAATTTGCTGGGGTGCCCCAAGAAGGTGGGATGCTGCCCCAGCACTGTCCCTGCCGCAGGAGCCTGACAGCTGGCTGAGCCCCGCAGTACAGGGAGAGCCTGTGTGGAGCCTGCAGTTATCAGCCAGTGCCTGCTTCACACCTGAAAGCTGTGAGGAGCTAAACAAGAGCAAAATAATTTTATTAACAAGGAGGTCACTGGCAGGTGTGGCAAATTAGGATAATTACGAACAGTTGGAGGAAATGTCTGTGGAGAGCTCTAGTAACTGCAAAAGGTAAAGCTTGCAGATGCACATTTTAAAGTGATTTCTTTAAAAAGGAGGAAGGTAAATAAGGCAAAATGAGCGGAAGCACAGTAATGAGATAAATGCAGCTCTAGGGAGAGTCTGCCTGCTCCAGGATACGGCATCGTTAGCAGCACTGTGATACTCCTGGAAGAGAGCGCTGGGGATTGCTGCTAGGCTGCCTGCTGGCCTGCAGCACTGCCTGTGATTGCAACCAGCCTGGAGGGAAAGGAGCTCTGACAGAATGTCTAACTGGAGATCCTGTGAGGAGCTCCCAGGGTGGCAAGCAGCGTGTCCCAGCGTGGAAGAGAACAGCTGTGCAGGCTTGCTGCCTTGGTCCTCAGGGTGGGCAGGCCATGGCCTGCACCTCAGGGAGCGCCTCAGCGCCGCAGCCTGCGCCAGGGCCTGCACTGCCCGCAGCAGCGTGTGTGTAGTCGGCTCCCTGAGTGCTGGGTGAGGATGTGGCATGCAGGCAGCCCTGCTGTGCCCACCCCAGTAGCCCCGTGTGGGCGCCCTGATTGAACAAGTGAAGGGAAGGGGCTCGGTGTTGCTGTTGTCAGCAGTGGAGATGTAGTTGTGGAGCAGGAACTCGTTTGGGCTGAGGCTGGGCGCTGGCTGACTCCATGTCTGCTCTTGCCTCATTTCCTGCTCTGCTGCCCCAGGTCTCAACCTGTGTTGTGTGGGAGTTGTCTGTGTGTCTCTGGGAGGAGCCCCGTGCAGGCTGGGTGACGTTGGAGGCAGCACTCAGACCCCGGAGGGTCAGAGCTGCGGCCCTCAGCATGGTGATGGTAGAGCTGGGGTGTGGAGGTGGCTGCGTGCTGCCCTGCTGGAGCTCTGTTGGTGTTGGAACAGCCGTTGTTTTCTTTTCTCATTTCAGAAGGAAAAGACGCAATTTCAGTAAACAAGCCACAGAAATATTGAATGAGTATTTTTACTCCCACCTCAGTAACCCTTACCCCAGTGAAGAAGCCAAAGAAGAGCTGGCAAAGAAGTGCAGCATCACGGTATCACAGGTAGGCAGCAGGGGGAGCGCGGCCCCATTCCCCCACTGCTCCCTGGCCGAGCTGCCCCTGCCCCAGCTCAGGATGGGCTTTGGTAGGGGCTGAGCATGCAGGCAGTCCATGCCCTGTGCTCTGTCCTGATCCTTTTGGCTCTCTCACTGTCTGTGAGTGGACTTGGGGCTCAGGGCATGGCTGAACACTGCAGTCTGGCATCGTGCAGCAGGCAGCTAGGCTGCTTGGGCTGAGCTGTCTGTGTGCAGGGGTGGAAATAAAATTAAAAATGTGGAAATGGCAATGTCCTGCTTGACATCAGATTTCTCTGTACAGTCCGGGCTCTTCCTAGCTGAGCCTTATTGTCTGTTATGAATTTGTTTCAACTTTTCATTATTTCAGGGAAACTCAGGTTATTGACAAGCATATAATCTATTTCTATAGATCAGAATTTCTTTGATTAGTTGACATCCTATGCAACATCTCAATATTACCGAAGTGACATGAGTGCTTTCTTTGTAGCAAAAATAAATCAGGAAGGTTGATCCTTTTATCTTGTATAACAGATGTTACTGTAAAGTTAATGCAAGAAAAACAGCATCTCTCTAATTAGAAGGGCTTAATTCCATTGGCTGGGGCTGTTTTCTGTACAGGCTAAAACACGTGTACGGCTCTGAGCTGGGTCCTCACAGAACATTCAGGCTGATGGCACCAATACATCAAACTTTCATTCACTGTTCCCTTCACCACTTTAAAAAGCAAAATAACATGTTGCATTTCTTGTGGCCTGTATGCTTGACAGAAAGCCAAAATAATTCCACATCAAATCTGGCACACACAGCTTGGGAAAGGTTGCTCTTGGATGGTAGAAGAGAAAGTTCATTGGCAGTGTCCCTGTCTTCCAGCTGTCCCATTGCGGGGCTGCATGCCATCTCCTCCCAGCTCCGTCAGCTCTGCTTATCAATATTTCAGGTCCTTTAGAGGAACAACGCCTGCGGCGAGTGTGTTAACTATTAATGATTGCAGGCTTCTGTATTGGCATTATTAGCAGCGCAACCTTTAGCTTTATAATTAAGACTTGAGTTGAGATTTACTTTATAAGTCTCCATTGAATCCATGAAAAATTCAGGCTCTTTATTGAAGACTTTCAGATGAAATCTTCTGTGAGAAAGGCCACTCAGCTCCCCGAAATCTGATCTTACTTAACTTCCAATGTGCCATCAGAAGTACAAACTCTAGCACAACTGTCCTCTGCTGTGAAAGAGGCCAGCAGAGATATGCTCGTGCCTTGCTTGCTTCCCAGCACACAGCATGTCCTGTGCTCCTGCTGGATGGGAAGCCTGTGTGACCAGTGAAGGTAAGGGGTGCAAGTGGGAACAGTTTCTCTCAGTCCGCTTACAGCTGGCTGTGGTGATGTGCAGGAATTTTGGTTTTTCCTCTTGGAGAACGCTCAACGTGAGAAGGAAGTAAGTGTTGCTCTGCTGAGCCTGCTACAGGGCAAAAATGGTATTTGTGGCCCAAAGTGCCCCCCTTTGGGAGGCTCAGCACAGAATTTGCTTGCTCTTAAGTTTCTCCTTTGTCAGTGCTAGCATCGCACGAGTAACTGCAGCCCAGCAGGCAGCTCTGGGCAACTATGCCAGCCCACAGGTATCACTGCAGCTCTCCCAAATGACTGGAGCCAGCCAAACAGCTGCAGAGCACAGGAGGACCTGTGCAGCTTGGTCCACAGCCGGGTATCATTGCTGGTTTCAGTCATTTTGGCATAATATGGCTTATTGCAGTTCCTCCAGTAAGTGGTGTTTGAAAAATCCTCCCACAAGAGCCAAGGTGGCTTGCTGTGTAGTTAGGAGAGCCAACATCATCAACATGAAGTTGGAGAACACAGAAATCGGCTCTGCTGGCACAACGTAATCAGGGAAAACACACACACTGTGCTGGAGAGCACAGCAGACCTGCTGAAGAGATGTTTTGTGTCCAGCCAGGAGCCAGAGAGCTGTGCCTGGCAGAGGAGGACTTAGTGATCCTGGAGAGCGGGCAGATAAAAAGCTAGACCTAGATAAGGCTGAGGAGGCTGATGGAAACGAGGTGGAGCATTTGAGAAACCATAACTGATCGCTTCTAGTGCTAATAGATCTGATTGCTTCCTTAATTGGCTGTTTGATAAGATTTAATGTATATGTTGTAGAATGAAATAAAAGGCAGGCAGATGGTCCAAAAGCGTAGGAGCAGCAGTCAGCCTGTAATGTGAATATAGGTTTGCCTCTTTAATATTTGATATGAGCGTGAATTAGTTGTTCCCTGAATCCATTAGAAAGCCTGAGTGAGTGATGGGAGTAGCTGCATTGCCTCCTTTGTACCATTCTGCACATCCTGAGCTTTGAAGGGCAACATTTCCCAACCTAAGAGTAAGGACAGCATTAACCACAAAGCGTTGACAGCATCTTCAAGACCCGCCTGGACGCCTACCTGTGCGACCTGGTGTAGGGAACCTGCTTTGGCAGGGGGGTTGGACTCGATGATCTCTGGAGGTCCCTTCCAACCCCTACGATTCTGTGATTCTGTGATCTGCCAGAGATGCAGATCTGGGGCAGTGGCTGAAGCTCCAGTCTGGCAAGAGTGTGTGAACAGCTGGAAGAAGTCCCTGATGATGGGAAGTCCAGAACACTGGGCAGTGTACCACCTAATGGGAGAGAAGCCTGCAGTGAGAGGGGGTGTGCCTCTGATCAGCTGGTTACTTGAATTCCTGATAGATCTGCTTTCACCACTAGAAAATGTGAATGCTGTAGTTATCCTGTTCTTTGATTTTTCTGAGGTGTTTCCAAAGGCCGTATGGCAAGGCTGCAGGATTAGTTGATATTTACTAGGTCAAACTAGGCTGAAGTTATCTTTCTTTGAACTGAAAAATGTATATATTTTTAAGGCCATCTAGCAGAAAAGCTCCAAGCATGCACTGTAAAATAGCACTGTGCATGCTGCCCTGGTGCTTGGCAGCAAAAGTCAGAGGATGCAATCCAGAAATCAGGCATAAATTGAGCAGTCATTTAAAATACTGGCAGTAGTAGCATCACCTGGGATGAGCGATGGCATCCAAGCGAGTGACTGAGCTACACCTTGCACAGGGCCTTTTATGAAAAATCTCTAAGCAGATCTATTTCCAGTCCTGACCAGGAGTCCCTCTGACGTTGCCTTGCCTGGCACTGTGCCTGAGCTGCCTCCTTGGCTACAGAGGCCCAGGAGGTACAGAGAGTTGGGAAATGAGAAGGGGAAAAAAGCTAACTGTTGGCTTTGGAAAGTCCTGGATGTTTCTGTTTGTGTTTGAAGAAACTTGGTCCTTTTTCTATCTGAGCTGTGCTTTCCATGCAGTCTCTCTTAACAATGATCCAGAACTAACTTGTACTGTCAGTGTCTGAGGAATGCTGGGGGCAGGTTCATGGCAGAATATCTTCTCCCTCAAACACTTAATTAGTGAGAATTTTGGATCGGCCTCCCCCCCCCCCCCCCCCCCCCCCCCCCCCCCCCCCCCCAATTAAGCAGCTGACTGGAAACCTTGCTGCTAAGGCACTTAGTTGGGGATGGGAGATAGATGGTTTTAGTTTTGGTCCTGGTGTTTAAAATACTGTGTAGAGAAGTTGTTTCAAGAAGAGCATAAAGACAAACTATTTATTAAGATGAACACGTCACGCGATTTCATTTTAAGAGTATGGAAAAGGTAATTCCAGGGGAAAAAAATGCCCTAAACAGAACATTGTTGGCTGTAATTTAGAACCACCCGATCAGCACGTGTTTGTGGGAGATAAACTGTGTCATCTGTTGTCTCCGTGCTGTGGCTGCAAGGCTGATGTTTTATACTTTTGCAGATGAGTCTCTTTCAGGGTGTCATGAACAACTATCAGTCTATCATATGAGCTATAGAAAGGGCACAGTCGCTGCTGAAAGCATGTCAGTGGATTACGGCAATAAAATTTTTCACTGCTTCAAACAGAAGAAGAATACGGTTGACAAGAGAGTGTGTTTAAAACCTTTTTTTAAAAGAATGCAAAAGCTGATTTTCAGCATCTCTCCAAGCCCCGCTTCTTCTGCTCTGTTTGTTTTGGTAAGCACATTGACATGGAGAGCTGCAGATTTATAGGCTCTTATCCTTGACTTCATTTGGGAAGCAAGAAAAAAAAGACGTGAGCTTAAATAAATAGTTTGTAGATGTAAAATAGCTAGCTTTAGAACATGAACCGTGATCGTACTGTGCTTATTTTCAGGTTTTTTTCTGTTTTGTGTCATTTGGTTAGGTACAGAGTATAAACAGTGCTACAAACCCTTGGAAAGACTATGGAAAAATTTCCGTGATCCATAAATATTTAGTTTACTCATTTCAACAGCGGTGTTCTTGTGTCAGCTGGTTCTCTGCAGAACAAGGCCTGATTTATCCCAAGAACACAGCCGGTGCTGAGACAAAAGGCAGGCACGTCCCATCCCAAATCCCACACTAGGCATCAGGACTATTTAAGTAATCATTTATTGTCTTTTCATTAAACATTGCAATTAATGTGATAAATAAGTACAACAGTATTTTTTGAAATGTAATATACAATTAAGCCCATGTAATAAATTGACCTTCAATGATCAGGAATAGAAAGATGGTTGATTTTTTATTTTTATTTTTAATGTGAACATATAGATAGTGTGTTTAAATGAAAAGTGTTTCATGAAGCAGCTCACAACTTCCATTTTTAGGGTGAGCCTTCAGTGCTGTGAAGAGCCAAGTGGGACCAAAGGCAGGGAGGGCTGCAGGGAGCCAGCAGGGCTTTGTGGTGATGTGGTTCTTCCTGCCCCAGTCCTGCCACCCATGCTGGCCGTGCAGAGGAGGATGCGAGGCACAGGAATGCTGAGCCCTGTGGCCAGGAAGCAAAGGGTGCTGGGCTGTGACGTCCATCCCGGGGAGGCTCTGTCCAGCCCTGGGTGTGCAGTGTGTGCTTTGATCTCAGAAATAGTTTAACATTTCTGGCTGTTCATTTAGATGTGGTATATGGGTTAAACATAACGTACGATTGCTGCTCCTCTCATTGCTTCCAATTAAACCTTGCTTGTTAGTTTAACCTCTAGGTAATCCCATCAAACAATTGATGTCAAGGAAACACTGCCCACAGTGGCTCTGGATGAGTGGCCATTAATTTTAATTGCCTTGATATTAAAGATTAAGAAGTATTGGGACTAGCAGAATGGAAACGATCTGATGTCAAGCAAATCCACTCGATGAGGCTTCCCCAGGCTGCTGGTGATATTAAAATTTTACTGTGAGAATTAAATAAACCTTTATTAGTGATGGCTGTTGTTTGATTGGTCCATGGGTGTGCATAAACAGAGGGATCTCGTGCACATCCATGGACAATAGTTGATGTACAGAGATTCCTCAATTATGAAACTGTTAATAAAGCATAATCTGATTGTCCACAATAATTATTTGCTAGGTTTCATTAATGCATTATTGCTTTTCTGACTGACAAGATAAATATTAAGTGTAATATACAGAATACAGTACAGTAGATGCAGTACTATCTAGGGAAGGGAATGTATAAGGTGTGTATTGTGGATTACAGTTAAAAGCTGGATGCTTTTCATTAATTGTGTTAAAAGCTGGAGCTACCTAAAGCACAGGTCCTGTGGGCTTTGCTGGGTGCTGCGATGCACTCCTGGGCTTTCAGAGGAGCTGCAGAGCTCTGTGGTGCTTGTGGGATATGGGAGCAGCCGAGCGTCACCATGTGCCATGCAATGTGGAGCTTTGGTCCCTCACTACAGGGCACAACTAATTACCACTTGTGTTATTACCAGTCCCCTCCCCTCTACCTCTGTCTCATTACAGATGCTTTTTTGTCTGGGCAGCTTTGGCTGTTGCCTGTGTTACAAACTGAGGCTGTTGTTTAGCACTGTTGTAGTGCTGAAGTTAAACAAAGGCGCTGAGAAACCACTGCAGGATCTTTTCTGAACTGCTCCAGCCGTGACCTCTGCACGGGTTAATGGCCAGCGCCCTGCCAGCCACCCTGGTCTCCGTACAGTATCTTCAAAGAGAGATGACAAAGTGACTTTTCAGCCATTATTGATTTATATGATTCCTTTCATTTCCAGCCGACCAAACACAGCTCTAGGTGCGGGCTGCCAAGGTTATTCTGGCCCCCAAATAAAGAACAATGTGAAGCTGTGGCTGTTTGCTCTGGCTCAGCCATCAGGCACTTCAGTCCTTGTGGCAGCTCTGCGGTTTTGCACTGCTCTCATGGATGGATGGCGATGCTGACGAGAGACAGCAAGCTC
>CM074592.1:610000-670000 GCA_037305975.1 Chrysolophus pictus | reverse complement strand
AGAGTTTAGGATAAGCTCTTTCCCAGAGCATCTCCCCTAGCTCTGGCCTCGCCACTTTGTTACTTTCAGTGCACTATATAATTAATATGCATAATTGCATCAATTGAATTGTTTTTCCCTTTTCAGGCTAATGGAGGCTGGCAGGATGCAACTACTCCATCTTCTGTGACTTCCCCTACAGAAGGGCCGGGAAGTGTGCACTCTGATACCTCTAACTAATCTCCTAGCAACACTTTTTCCCTGAGCTGAGATGCCTTGATCAGCGCATTCAGAGTCGCAGGAGAAAAAGGAAAGAATTTTTTTGTAGCCAACCACCTACAGCTTTACTGTAAAACCTTGTCTTACTAGAAAACTTGGTAAATCTGTTTTTTAAAGGTATCATAATCATTTGTATTTATACTTAAAACACACAATGTTAAAAAGCACTTTATCCAATTGGGCCAAGATTTAGCATTGTTTATAGCCCTGTAACTATTTTATCATAATTTATTATCGGCGATTTTAACAGTGTCGGTCTAACAGTTGCCAATTACTTGGCCTTAAGGGTAAAAGTACAGTACAAGCTTAACCTCAATAGCAAGAATGGGCACAAAGGAACACCTCACCTGAATCTTAACTGCGTGCATATTTTCGCGGAAAGTCAAAATGAGTTACAGACTTGGATTGTGTTTAACCTTTTCATCTCTCTTATAGAGTTGGAATAAAGAGATCTGTTTGGTTATTTCAGTTAACAACGGTTGTGTTTAAGAATCCTTATTCGTCACATTTTTGTTGTGATCTATTGCTTTATAAGTTAGGTTGGATACCAGGAGCATCTTTCCTTGCTAACCGCCAGGACCCCCGCCTGCTCTCTGTATTTCGGCAATGGACTCAGAGTGTTCTTAAGAGGTGAAGATATTGCTGCTTCTTTCAGTGAGCCACCAGCTGGGTTTTACAGTGTGAGTAGGTGCTGTGCGGCTGCCGAGATCGGTTACTTCTTCTGGGCAGCCAAACAAACAAAAAACAGAAAGGAAAAGCGAAGGAAAAAGCACCGTTATATGGATTGTTGTACATAGTGTAGCAAAAGAGTATTTATACATCTCACCAATCAAAACACAGCTTTATTACCTCATGCGAACTCATACGAACCAATAGACTTTCAACATGTTCTGTAGCTTAGAGTGCTCACTTACTACCTCTGAACGATACTCACGCTGTAGTTTGTCTCTTTCTTATCTTTTTGCATCTTGTAACTAACTCTTTGTTTCCCTCATAAATTGTAATGTACATTGTAATCTTTTAAAAGAATCAGGGTTGCGTTTGCAACTTTTAAAAGAGCTGAAGTGGAAACATTGGGTCTTAGGTTTAACAGAACAGTGAAACTGTTGTAAATACTGAGAAACATTTTGAATGTTCTTCATCTTGTTACTAATCCACGCAAAAAATACGACTAACTGTAATGCATACAGACTTCAGTATCAGTACTGTATATTCACCCTGTGTAACAGGGGGCCCTTTCTTTCTCTCTTTTGTATTGTATGCGATTCTGAAACTGATTGAGTCATGAAAATAATTTGTGGCAGTGATTCTAATGTATTAAAACGTTTCGTGTTACTTTCTAACTGGATTACACCCTGGATTGAGAAGTCTTCCTCGTGGTAGTTATATGTAGTTTCAAACATGAATAAACTTTTTGCTTTCATGATCAAATTTTGATGTAATTTCTTCCAGCTCAGTTTAAGTCAGACCTAAGCAGAGTGAACTGCAGAGGTGCAGCTGCCGTTGCAGGAGTTCAGCTCTCGGCTCAGGACGGGCAGCGTGGCGCTCAGGAGGAGCCCTGTGAGCTGAGCTGGGGCTCAGAGCCCCGACCTCCACCTGTGTGCTGTGCTGTGCTGGGTGGGAGCGGAGAGCAGAGAGGGGGCTGCAGAGAGGGGCGGTCCTGGAGATGCTCTTAAAGACCGCCATCGCATTCACTCTTAATTACCGCTTTATTTAACATTGACTTTGAAACTACAACCTCAGCTAGCAAGTGTAATATGATTATAAAAATATTTTTCTTTATTAAAAAAACTTTTTTGGAAGGGCATATATATATAAATGCTAATTTTAAGTCTTTTTAATAAAGTAAAGGTCAATAACAGGTAATAGCCTATTTACCATATCTCAAGGAAATTGACTCACAGGAAATCAAATTAACGTTAATCACTTGCAGCAAATGGTCTCTGATAGATAGAACTCCTTACTCCTTTCGTAGCAGCAGAAGGAGGGCTGCCCGTCCCTGCTGCGCTCGTCGTGCTTCCTCCCCAGCAGCTGCTGCAGACTCTAGGTGTTGTTTTGGTGGCGAAATGATTATTTGCATGATTTGGTTGGCTTGTGGGTCAGCTTTTCTTATCAACAGTTCTTGGACTGGGTTATTCTGTGAAGTCCCTTCGCTCACCCTCTCTCCCCCCAGTGCCACACGCGCCTCCCTCTGTGTCCCATGAGCCCTTCTTGCTCTTCTGCCTTTGTTTGCTGAGCACACACATCTTCTCATTCAGTTTTAGAACTGAATGTCGCTTCTTTCACTGCAGGTGGTGCATTTAGATCAACATGTAAATAGCTAGAGGCACTGCACAGCTTCGCTGCCAATGATGAAAGAGGGCTGAGCGGGGACTCTGGACTTCTGGAGACTTCTGCGTGTGGATGATGCGCAACAGAGCGCCCTGTGCTTGCTGCTGGAGCTCCCTGTGCCCACATGCTCTCAGTTTATGCTCCAGCTCAATGGAAACAGTGTTTTAAATGTAAAGTGTGTCAGTGGAGGCAGAGGCAACATAATGAACACGCAGACGTCCCTCATCTTGATCACATCTCTGCTGGCCACAGGCAAGGACCTGTCATGCACAGAGGAGGTTCATAGGAAGGCCATCAACAACCTTTGGGCCACGCTCACGTGCCCCGCGCCTGCTGGGCATCATTAGCGTGCTGCTTTACAGCATTAAGGCTCTGGGTCCCTCTGAATTACAAGTGCAATTTGGCCTTTCCTTGCGTTGGATAACAGCCACATGGTTACATGGCCAATAATAAACATTGTATCCTTGAGGCTTGATTACACATCAGAGAGGTTTACTGCCAGTACCAGTGTTGGGATCAGCGCCGTGTTCCGCCCAGCAGAGACGCTTGGCGGGGCCGTCGGAGCCCTCCAGCAGCACTGCGAGCTGCTGGGCTGTGCAAGTGTCAGCACAAGCTGTTGGTGTGCGAGCATCACCAGGAGCTGCGGGAGCCCTGTGCCACTGGCTTGGAGGTGGCAGAGGGGCACAGCCGCCATCCCCGTGGCCGTCCTTCCATCTGCTCAGAGTGCCAGTTGGGCTCACAGAGCACAGCGGCACTGGCTGGGTCTTGCAGCAGCTCCCAGCACCCCGGTCCTGGCCCTGTGCTCCCTGTACAAGGCTGTGCCGGGCCCCATCCCCACTCCCACCCTACACACTCCATGTGGGGCAGTGGCACAGGGCAGCACGGCACGGCAGGCAGCGGATGGACGATCTGCCCCTGCGCTGCAACAGCTCCCAGTGCCTCGGACGCAATGGAGGATGCTCTGTGCAGGACGAGAAGCGTTGAGGACACGGAGGCCCTCTGGCACGGAGGAGCACAGAGCGATGGGACAGGGCAGCTCTGCCAAGGGCTCACCTTGTGCTGCTCGGGGCTGTGCCTTCTGCAAGGGCTGCACAGGAGTTGGATGTCAGATACTGGTGCCAGTATCTGTGCCATGTATTTTCAATGTGATAAAAAAACTGAAGACATTTCCAGTTTGTGCTAATAAAATACATCTTTTTAAAGAATGGAATTCTTTGAAGATTGGCAAATTTTATTTTGTTTCATTAGCTTTAATGTCACTGCCATATGGACTGTGAAGAAAAGTGAACCATTAGATTGGAGGGACTGAGTTATCAGCGTGACACAGAAAGCGCTGATACAATTGTTAAGGATAAGCCCTGGGAGTGATTTATTGCATGCATTGTATTAGCCACAGAGGAGTTATGATATGCTCCCCATTCCTGTATCATATTAGGGTTTTATTAGTCTAATATGACATGGTAATATAATATACGATTAGAATTCCCATCCAGTCCCCTGGAGAGAACGACACGGGCTGAGCCCTACATCTCTGCCGGCATAACCCCACTCACCGAAAGTTCTCCTTCTGCAACAAATGCCAAAGATGAACTTCTCCTCCAGGTTCCCCCCGGGCTGCCCTCCCATGCACTGCCAGAACCCCAGCTCTGAATCGGGCTCTGCAGCTCTGCAGCACTGCAGCGGTCTTTGCTTCCAGCAGCAGTGCGGAATGAGGGCGGGCACATCAGAGCGCTGCTAGGTGATAACTCCCCAAATCTATATCAAAGCCCATTTGATCATCTTCCTGTCACTGATATAACAAAAAGGATTAATTTATTGGAGACTGCCAAAACCCTCATGTGGCAACAAATCTAAGAATCTTGTTTACAGGGGCTAATTAAAACCAATTAATTTCATTCATATCTGCAGCAACTAATGTGGGTGCGGGTGCAGGAGCACTCTGGGCACACGGGGCCGTGTCCTTGGAGGGCAGAGCCCTCACGGGGGTCCCTGGGAGTGCCCTGCCTGGAGTGTCCCCCTGCCTTTGCCTGCCCAGAGCCCAGAAGAGCTTTGGGCCACTCCATGCAGTGCGGGGTCACCCATTAATGCCATCTATTGGGATAAAAAAGGGCTGTGTTTTGGGTGGTAAAATTCAGTGTAAAGAGCACGCACCATTAAACGCAGAAATCCAAAATTTTATTGCAATCTGCTAGATCTGAGCTGACGCCAATTAAACAAAAAAGATATCATTTATAAAAAGGCAGAGTTCAAGTTGTATTAAATATGAAATGCAATTTTCTGCTGGTTGTGATTTATTACTGGTGGTACATTGTTCAAAGAAGCATGTTATGTTTCAATAGAGAAATATTGTTTATTCATTAATATTTTAAAACTTGCTTATTGCTGTGTATGGCTCTCCTGCAGAATGAAACTTATGATTTAAAACATGAATTAATAAACACATTTGAAAGTGTTAGACAATATCATAACCACTCATTTTTCATTTTACCGAGAGCATATTAAACTTTTATAATTCTGCGTACGGTTATTTTCCAAATAAAGGTATGGGCTCGAAGTCGCTAATTTCAGGAGGGGTGGTGAGGAAGCAGAGCCCCGTGCCGAGGATGGGTGGGGAGGGTCTGTGTCACTGCCGTGCTGTGCCTGGGTGGCAGCCCCACACCCGCGGGGCGCATCGCCCTCCACCTGCAGCGTGCGCTGCGTTACTGCGCGAAACGTCTGATAGAGGCTGACATCCTAAATGAGGCCGAAAATCTTTTATACGAAATGTGATAAAGCACTAACGATCCCGGAGGCCTCGGGTTACCTTGCTTATTACCTGCACCTACACTGGAATCAGCAGCATTAAGGGGGCCAGACCCAATCCGTAGCACCTTTGAACTCATTAGTCCCGAGCACTTCGTACAGATGAGCCTATCAGAGCCTTCATTGGAACGAACCTTTCTTGTATCTTAAAGTCTCTCCTGCCGCAGCCTTGGTGTATTACCATAACAATAAGCAGTATTTCAATTTTAAGAACTCATTTTTCCTCAAATAGAAAGTGCCAATCAATTTAAAGAGCAGAGATGCGCACCGGGGAAGCAGCGAGGCATGGCTCCGGCCGGGAAACGCCTCCGGTGTGATACAGAGTGGGGCTGCCCGCAGTGCAGGGGATTCACCCTGCGATCTTCATCTGCACCACCACAGGTGGCAATAATGGAGCAGGATGGAAAGCTGACATTTGGAGAGCTTCCCCAACTGCTGCCATCACAGTGCCAACAATGCCATGCTGAATGCTGGCAGACGTGCCCTCAGGCTCAGTGCCTGGCAGGTATGGGGGCACGAGGCCGTGAGAGCCCTCAGGAGCCCCTGACACCCAGTGGGCGCTGGGTGGGTTCCTGTGGGATGCAGCTCAGGGAGGTCGGTCTTGTTCTGCCTGCCAGAGTGGCCAGTGCTGGGTGTGTGCTGGGTGTGTGCTCAGGGCCATGGCAGCAGCATTCTCCCAGGGTGGCCACCCGCACCACTGTTGCCTGATGGATGGTGCAGGTGGTGGGCAGCTGTGTGTACAATGGAGGCCTTGCATCTGACAGCATAATGTAAATTAACTATTCACTTCTTTGTTGGGCAAAGTGAATCGGCAAACCTTATTACTCCAGATCAGTCAATTAATTAAAGTTCAGTGCTTAATCAAGTTCCAGTGGTCATACATGGGGCACAGGGATTTCTCTCTCCTGAGCACTGTGACCGGAGGTGGACAAGAGGTGGCTGTGCTGCATCCGGTGCTGGGAGCACAAGGCCCATGGTGGACACAGGGTGTCGGAGCGGGGTGCCCGGGGTGGTGCTGTGCAAGGGGTGCCGTGGTTCCCTGGGCAGAAAAATGTCTTCCAAAGGCACCCGGCTGCACATTTCAGTAGCTCTCAGGCCCATCCATAACTCAGAAGGAGATGCTGTCCAGCGCACACGGGCAGGGATTCAATTAGATTGCTCTCTCCAGCTCTCTCCCCAAGAACATGGCACAAGAAGCAATCTCTCTTTTTTGAAGAGTGCAATAACAGAGTGCAATGGAAATGAGTCAAAGACACTCAGAGAGCAGGATCCCTGCTTTAAATCTTGAAAAGCACTCAAGAAAAATATGTTGTTTACCTGAATTTGTTTTTCATAAGGTCTCCCAGTGGATTAATAAACTAACCTTTCGTCTGTGAACACCTGGTCCTACAAGCCATCAATAATGCAAGCTTCACCTCCTGCATTAATACACGGTTGGTGCGAGAGGCAGAGCGCAGCCCTGGCAGTGGCAGCGCAGGGAGCGGCGCAGCCCAGATCTTCTGTCCGACACTGAGCAGGTTTGTGCTGCACGGCTCTGTGCTGCACGGTGACTGCAGAGCTGCGCTGCTCCGCTGCAGCTTGCAGAGGTTGGGAGGATGTGGACGGGTTGGTAAAGTGTTTCTTTACAAACTCTTCCAGTCTTTTTTGTGGCTCATAATTCAGTGGTAAAGCACTTCATGCTCTGGGGCTGTCGGTCTCTGAACAAGACGCAGGCCACAGAAAAGCGGTGGAAATAAAACCTACGGAGTTTGGATGCTGTCGGGTGGGAGCAGCACCACTTATGGAAGCACAGAAAGCACTGTGCCCACCGGGAGCTGTGTCTGTGCGGCTCCGGTCCAGAGCCCCCCTAGTGTAGTGTCTCTGTGCTGCTGCTCCCCCTTCCTGGGGTACACTGAATGGGACCCCCAGCCGGGAAAGCCCTCCCTGCAGCCATGGCTGTGGGCGGCTATTGCGGTTCTAAAAGGACCGATTGCCCCACGAGCAGCTCGCCGGCAGCAGCGCAGCAGCACAGAGGCTGTAGGCTTGGGAGCCTGGCATCCCTTAATTGATTGATAGGCTAGGACTGTCAGCGCTTAAAGAGATTATTCAATTTATAAAATCCCATTAAGTGGTGAAAGATTTTTTGATTGTTGAATTGTTTCCTATGTGATGCCAGTCATTTTGGTCCCTCTCACTTGGAAATCCACTTCCCATTTATGAGAGGGCGATGGAGTCGCTCCTCGTTGCCTCCCATTGCACAGAGCCCAGGCTGGTGGCGAGAGACAGAGACGTGGATGGGGTGGGGGAGAGACCCCCAGGCCCACGGTGTGCCCCTGTGCCGCAGCACCCCGTGTCCCACAGCTTCTGCCCCAACAATCCCAATCCCATCGCCTCCATTGAAGGACAGGTGCTGGCCGCAGCCCTGCAGCTCGCGGCCCCAAACTGAGGGCCCCTCCTGGTGCGGTGCAGCCCCACAGTCCCTGTCTGTGCCCCCGTGGGCTGAGGCTGTGCACAGGAGGGGCCACGGGGTTCTGTGTAGCTGCTGAAGTTTCTTCCCTCTCTGCGGTGCACACTCTTTGTTTCCATCCGCCGCCCCCACACTGGTGCAGATTCCCCTCTTTGGTTTGTTTCCATAGAAATCCTCAGCTGTAAATCCTTAAGTAACTTTTTTTTTTTTTTTTATTTATAGCGTGCTATTAATGTCCTTTCAAGCCGAGGACTCCAGGAAATGAAATAATAGAAAAGGCACCACTTTGAAATGCATCCAGGCATTTATTGTTAGTAAGTGAAAAAGTAACATGAGCATGTAAAGAAAATATTGGCAGATAAATGGGGTTTTAAAGAAAATATAATTGGATATAATTTCGGCTTCATCCAGTTGGATATTTATTGTTTTATTGACTTATTTTCTTTTATTTATAATAAGAAGCTTAAGTTGAAATTTAATTTTGTTGATATAAATATACATTTTCGTAGAAAATTTGGCATTTCAAAATGTTATCTGGGATGTTGCAGGCTTTGATTAAAGCACACAAATTCTGCAAGGGATTGCTTTATATATCTCCAATCTCAGTAAATATGAAGTAGTCTATATAATCATCATTATCATAACAATTAGCATTATTCTAATTAATGGGCAGGGCTAATGGCAGTGCATCCACGTGGAAAATCAGTGCTTTCTGCACATTTGAGTTCTTCGCACAGTTTTTGCTGAGATGCACAGAATTCCCAGAATTCCCACACCCACTTGAGGAGCTGCCCTGCGGGGAGCTGACGCCCAAATCCCTTCGGGGCGGCCGTACCCCCATCCCTTAGGGCCGCAGATGACGCTGTTTTCCCACACGGTCTGGAGGTGGAGGTCTCATTTTCTCTGCAGCCGGACAGACTGAAGCAGCCCAATTGGAGGCAGACACTTTCCATCAATCTCCATGGTGAGGGTCAGCCTTCGGGAGATGTCACCAGCGGAGCAGTGCCACCGCCAGGCTGGGTGTGCTCCTTCTCAGGGTGCAGCAGGCACTTCTGTCCCCATGGGCTGCAGCATTCCCAGGGAGCCCGAACGCCCCCCTCCCCCGCCCCCCACCCCCGCCGAGCTCCCACCCCAGGGTATGGGTCGCCGGAACCGAGCACAGCCCAACTCGTAACACAGATGTCTCCAAATGACCTCCAGATGGTAATGGCTTTTGGATTCAAACCAGCACTGTGGAGGTGAAAGTCTGCACTCTCCATTACCGGCCCCCTGAGTCACCCGGTCCCCCTGAAATATGTCATGCACACTTCAAACCTTTCCCATTTTATGGTCAGGTTTAACTGCGACACATAACAGCTTATATCAACAGCGTTTGAAAAAAGTGCCCTTCGAAGAACAGGCCAAAAACGGTAAACATTTAACAGGTCAGTTCTGTCCTTTCCTTATATGTATTAAAATAATTAGTTTAACAAAGAGGACTTTGTTCCCCTGTGTTTGAGCCGTGACTGTGTCTGGTGCAACAGCGCAGCTGTAATTCAGTCCCAGGGCTTTGCTGGCATTTATACACGCTGCTTGGAGCTGCTCTCTCAGTTTATAGTGTCAGCAGAACATCTTGATTGAATTACAGCCTTGTATTCGGTTAGGAGCCATGTATTATTCTAGATGCAGTTGAGTTGTAGGTATTTGTCCTGGCTGATTTGGGGAGACAGACCCTCAGGATAATCAGGAGGTGATGTGGGCCGGGGGCTGCTGGGAATGCAGGCAGAGCTGGGCCGGGGGCTGCGGCTCCATATCACCCATGCCCAGCTCTGTGGGGCGCTGGGGGCTGCGGACACTGCTGGCTTCTCCTCCACTGCTGGGCGATGGCTGTGCCTGGCCCTGGGGCCCCGCACTCTGCCAACACACGTGGGATCCATGGTGGGAGTGGGGACAGTGCTGGAGAGGGCACAGCACCTCCAGTCCCTGGGAGCCTCTGGTTCCAGTACTGTGTTCTGCTCTGGTGGGGATGGTGAGCAGGGCAGTGTGGGCACAGCACGAGGATGGGCACAAGTGGTGGGGACACGTGGCTCTGCACAGGGGAAGTCCTCAGGCAGAGCAGCGCTGCTGGCATTTGTCTGCCAGCCCAGTGGTTGGCACACCATTATCACTGAACACCCTTCCTCTGATTTGTCCTCTAAATCAAAAACAGCACATTGATTGGCCACTGTGGGAGCTGGGAAGAGTGTGGACTCAAAGTAGTACACATGTATATGTTCTGGATGTTAAACTCTTGCCTTTGAGTCACCCATGTTTGCACAGAGGCAGAGCGCAGTGCTCTCTGGCAGCTTCCTGGGAGCACCATGGAGACTGCAGCATGAAGCTGGCACGCAGCACCCAGGCACCAGCTGAGCTGGAATAGAGGCTCAGCGCTAGGATCAAAGGCTCCAGGTGGGAATGGAGGCTCTGGGCTGGGATCATTGCTCCAGAGGCTGCCAACTACACTCCAGCAGCGTCCACCGGGCACAGCCCATGCATTGCAGCATTGCCACAGCTCTGCCCTTTGCTGCACATCCCAGGCACCGCAGGCGCCCGCCCTCCTGCCTGAGCCCACATGAGCTCTGCTTCCGTAATGGGTTTCCTCTCCCATCTGCAGTGCCAACATTTCTAGTAGGATCTATATCTTTCCATAGGCAGTTTGTTTCATCACAGTAACATAATAATGTGCTGAGAAGAGCTCATAGTTGTGAATTAATGTTTAAAAGCTCTCACTTTTGGGTTGTTGAAATGAATGTTAATTTGACAAATGGCAGTCATTGGGATTGAGACGGCATTAACATGGAAATAAGAGTTAACCTCCAGCAGGGCAGACACAAGGTGAGATGAGCACGCGCTGCAGCAGCTGTAGTTTTTCACCTGATGCTCGTACTGTAAATACTGCTGGTGTCCTATCTATTTATAGAACTGTAATTTAAAGGCTAGTTCAGGAAAATCTGAATGACATCTCCTTAAGAAAAGAAATCGTAGGGTATCTTGGAATATGTCATGCAGCTCTCTTGCTTTCTCCCTCAAAAATACTCATATGTCCACTAAATCAATTTGCCTTTCTCTTGTAACTGCATTTGCAGGGCCATTCTTTTCCATTTTCTGTCACTGTCACACGCTAATTCATGTCACTCTGTAGCACAGGAGGGCCCATCCGACAGCTCCCAGCCCTGCTGCTCGCAGCGTGCTGCATACCCCTGTGCTGTGCATTGCACCCCAGCATGCTGCACTGCTCCCAGCGAACTGCGTGTTGCCCAAGGCCAGGATCCTTCCCACACAGGGGATGTGGAGCTGTCCCTGCTCTCCCAGCGCTGGTGGAATTGTTGCCCTCAGCAGCAGTGAGAGGAGAGCTGCACCACCTAACCGCTCCCTGCGCAGAGCAGCTCGTGCTGCACTTTGGCAGAGAGCAGCTGTGAAGGAGCGCCTGGTGCTCCAGGGCACATCGATGTGCTGCCGTTTACTGCCCAGCTCCTGGCTGCTCTTGGAGAAGAGGTTGCTCCTGTGAGCTCACTGCTCAGCTCTGCCTTCAGACAGGGCCTCCCCCCGATGTCTGTGCTTGGTGAACATGCGTGTGCCCATCTCTACAGAACTCATGTGTGTCGTGTTTCAAAGCAAAGAACTGCAAAACCCTACATCCTGGGAATAAATAGAGCGGAAAATCTGGGGAAAAATCCTGAGCTCAGGGCATGGGCTCTGGAGTGGAATTCCCCCATGCAGAGATGTGGTAGTGGGACCAACACAGCCCTGCTCAGCAGGGCCCGACCCGCTGGGCAGCGCTCAGTGCTCCCCAGAGAAACTCCATCACAGCTCCACATCTGTTACCATCAGCCCTTGTTTCTGCAGCCACTGCTTTTTGAACAGAAGGATGTGCAAACCGGACAATCTCAGCCCACAGAATGGCAGGTTTTGGTTTTTGCAAATTGTTTAATGTTTTGCAATGTTCCTCACATCTCTGGACGTAAATATTCTGACTTGCAGCTGGGAAACTTCCTCCCAAATTGTTCCGTTTGTCAGGTTCAAGTACAAATCTTCAGTTACAAACCTTCTCTCCTTGGCTCTTAACGGTTGCTGGCCAACAACGGAAAAGAGGAAAAGGGAGTGAATTACATGACCTGTCTCTTTTTGTTTATTAAGAACTTCTTTCCAGCATCTGATTCTTACGGAAATATGGTTTCAATTTTCTCTTTGAGTTGTGGATCAAGAAATGTTGCCAATACATATTTTTCCCTGTCAAAATTTCATTTAATCTGGAGTCTGTGAATGTCTTGAGAGCCACGTCTCCTCACGGGGTTATTACCGTGTGTGCCTGTTGTCATGTTAGCTCTAAATTGGAATCACATTTGTTCCAGAATGAGGCGCCAGCTCCGCAGCGCACGGCTGTGGTTGGCAGCAGCAGTGCCTGCAGGATGCCCTGGCAGCGCAGCACAGCTCCGTGGGATGGGACCTGCACGGCTACAGAGCTGGGAGTGGGACCTGCTCTGCATGGGGTGCTCACTGCAGAGGGCTCTCTGTGTGTCCGCCTGCTGCAAAGCCAATGGCCCAGCACACAAATGGCCCGGACAGAACATCCTTGCTGCTGGTATGATGTCCACGTAGGCTTATGGCCTTTCAGGAGCACTTTCCCACTTGAATCATGGGACTGCACACTTTACAGTTAGTTTGGTTATTTCAGACTCTCAAAGGATTAGCCTTTCTCTTCTAAACGGAGAGGAAAGGGAAGAAATGACTCACAGCCTCTTCCCACCTCTGAAAAGGATCACTTCTGATGGAACCAGAATGCTGGAAATAATCCACAGGAATTCAGAAAATGAACCTGTCAGAAGAATATTTTAGCCAAGCCCCTTCAGCCGGAGTGTCAGCAGCTCGCACCCCTCCCTGTCACCTGAAGAACCCAGCAGACATCAGGGGGCAAAGAGGCACTGGCAGCTGGGAGCAGTGGGGAGCAGAAGGGCACGTGGTTGTGACACTGCCCTGCAATGCACTGCGGGTGCAGGAGGTCACTGGGCAACGGGACCTTGGGGTGCGCTTGGGGACAGCTCGTGGCAGCACTTTGTGCGTTTGTCTCCATGGATGAGTATCTTCAGAAGCTTGATGGGCAGAACATAAAGAGGATGCTCGATACAGCCACGGATCAGTTACACACTGGCCTCATGTTTCAAGCTCATGTTTCATGCTTGAAACCTCCCCTGGTTGTGCGGTGCTTCCAGATGGGTGCCTGCAGGCAGGGCTGGGCAGCGCTCTGCTTCCTGCATCTGGCGTGACCCCAGGTGGGCAGTGCAGCAGGGATGGGTGGTGGTGCCGCCCAGCCTGGACATGGCAATGCCACTCTGCAGAGCTCCTTGCCTGTCCCAGGCCCCTCATCACCGCGCTGTGCGTGGCCAGAAACTCACCGTGCCTCTAATTGGGCTGGGCTGCTGGTGCCAGAGCTGCCACCAACAATTAGGCTCCGTGAGACATGTGGGCATCCAGGTGTGTGCGGAGTGGGGAGGGAATGACTGCTCTGTGAGCAGGCGTGGTGCAGCTGCTCTCTTTGTGCCACTTATTAGCAAATGTTCTCCCACTTCATTCCATTCTATGTGCTGCCTGCATGAGGGTGGACTTTGTAGAGCCGTCTGCCTCCTTGTCCAATGCGCTTTTAAGTAAGTGACACACATTTTAAAAAGAAATTGGCAGAGGCTGCATTAGATGAAATGTATAATGTGGCAGCACTTCACCAAATGTGGCTGTGGAGACAGAGCTTTCCATCTGCTGAGATTCCCAAAGAAAGTTCCCAAAGAAAGCGGAAAGGGGCCGGCTGGCAGCGGGCAGTAAATCAGCCACGTGTTTACCTTGTGATGCTGGGGGGGACAGCAAGCATATATCGGGGTCGTGTGAAGAAGTGGCTCATCAGAGAGCAAAAGTGAACAGCAGAAGGAGCTCAGCAAGGGCTGAGCAAAACAGCACTGCTTTGGGTCCTGGATAATCCAGTAGGAGATCCTCCCAGGATGCTTGGAGACTGCATTGGAGTCCTCAGAGTGCTGCTTTACCCGACCCTGGCCAGCTTGGCACCATAAATTAATGGGGAGCATCTTGAAGGAGGCTTTAATCAAAAGTTAGGAGTTGCAGGCAGCATGTCACAGTTCCTCATTAGATCACCATTATAATGCTCTGTAATTGGAAAGATGTTAATATTGACAGTGTTGTGAAGAATGTCCTGCTTCTCCTTGCATGTGTGGATTTGATAGAGTTGAATAATAGAGCAGATATGATGGATTAGAAAAATTCCCTGGCTAAGGTCCCTAATTATAGAGTTTTACCTGCACAATTAAGGCGGAGCACTTGAGGAAGAACTATATACTGACTCTTTGGCACCAAGTATTGGGTATGGTGCCAGCAGTCGCAGCATCCAACCCAAAGCATTCCTGCTTGGAAAGCTGTCTTCCTGATGACAGTGCAACATAAAGGCTGAGGAAGCTGAGAAGTTGGTGCCACTGCCCTGGTGAATCCTGTTCTGCACAGCTGCTCAGCTCTGCCGCCCCGCCTGGGGTTGGACTCATGAACCAGGAGCAATGCCAAACAACCCACACTGCGCTTGCAGCACAGTCCTCTGCTGTGGGTGCAAAGGAGAAGCCCAGCAGTGTGTCCAAGGGACACAGCAGGGACGGGGTGGGGGCATGGTGGAGTGGGGACGGGGCTCTGCAGATAAGCCATGTGCAGACATACTGTGGATGTGAATTTTGAAGTAAATACTAATTTAGATGGCTGCATCCCAGAATAAATCATAGAAGATTTAGTGTAACCTTCTTAAAAAAAAAAAGGAAATGTGTGTCACAGAGGAGATGGGCAGTAACGGAGCTGCGGGTGACCCTTCAGCGCCCGCTCGGTGACACCGCCACGGCAGAGATTTCAGAGGCCACATCTCCAGATCCATCCTGTGGTGCTGGGACAATTACCCATAAACTAGGAAACAAAAATTCTGCTTGGGCTCTGGAGTCTGTAACTATCCACCCCCGGAGCATTGCACTCTGGGGAGAGGTCCATGTGAGGCTGCGGAGGGACGGAGCCGTGCCTGGGCTGTGTGCCCCTGCCTTCCTTTCATCTGTTCTCATGATGAATTGTGAGGAAAAGCTGCCCAAGACTGTCTGTTTTGGCTTAGATCAGCTTTTCTTCCCATTATATTTTAAGTCTTTAAGGGTCTTCAGTAGGAGCCTGTAAAAGTCAGATCATTCATTCCTGTCGACGCTGTGTGTTTCATGGCCATCCCAGCCGTGATTCATGCGGTGCTGCCTGGACGCGCCTCCTTTGTGCGCCGCAGAACAATGCCTTTGTGTGCCGCGCCAGCCGGGATGCAAAGGGTTAACCAGAAAGATCTCGTAATAGCTGAAAACTATGGATTGAGCAAAATCTCCCTGTCAGCTCTCCGTGATTTTGCTGAGAGCACTTGGACATGCTGGCATTGGATTTACAAATTGAAAATCATTAATAATTCTAACCAGGCTGTGATAAATCTGAGATCAGTCTCGATGAACCTGGACACCATTTCATAAATCAAAAAGATTACTTAGGAATTTTTTAAAATCTGACGTCAAAATGTCATGGTTACTAATGGTTTTTGTAGATCTCTTACAGTGATATATCATTTATCTACGCTACATCTAAAATGTGACACCGGGGCAGAAATGTGATGTCTTTAATATCATGAATACATTTTATCCCATAATAAAGGTATTAACAACTTCTTGCTGTGACTTGTACTTGAAGTTCTGTGTCTGATTTAGTGCTATTGTTATCATATTAGCTGTTTTCCCCCAAAAATACCTGCAGGCAAACTGTTGCTCCTGCTGTGTGGTGCCAGGCTGCAGTGTGCTGGGCAGCGCAGAGGTCCTGGTGTGGAGCTGGCACAGCTGCCCCTGTCTGGGCACCATGGCGCCCAGGGCATTGCTGCAGGCTGTGGGCTGCCCCTTGGGCAGGGCTCACCTTACCCTGGCACTGAGTGCTGGCAGCTAACATACACTGCCAAGTGGGCCAGTGAAGGTCTAATACAGGGGAAAGCCTCATTTGAGCAATTCTTTGGTTGTGCAATGGAGTACAAATGCTATCGGCACAGATGGGATTGGGTGCCTGACCTCTGCAGTGGAGCTCAGCTCTGTGCTCTGCGATGGTATGCACTGTGTGGCACGCAGCGTGCTAGCTCTGCTCTGTGCAGACACAAGGCCTGAGCAGAAGGAGGGCTGCAGGTGGGACACAGCATCTCCAGGTCACGGGGCTGCACACCTTCAGGAGCAGAAAAGCCTTCCTTGTGCCAGCAGCCCCTCTTGTTGCACTCACACTGCAGGTGCAGGCACTCAGAGGATGTGTGTCCTGGTGAGGATATGGTTAGGCAGTGGCACAGCTGGCTTTGCTCAGCTCCATGTGTGTGCAGAGGTGTGTGAGGATCTGTGTGCTCCCACCGTGCTCCTCTTCTGGTGCTGCGCCTTCAGAGCTTTGTGGCATGGGAAAATGCACGGCCCACAGTGCAGGAGAACACAAAGGATTTTATGTTATAAATGACTTTTGGAGACTTTGCTAAAAAACGTTACATTGCTCTGGTGCATTCTTGTTAAAAATGAACTGTTCAGTTGTTAAAATATAAAGAGTCCATGCATAAGAGCCCAGCCCCTTCCCAGAGAGTTGGAAGAGCACTTCTCCCCATGTTAACACAGCCCCCATGCTATGGGTACAGCCAAGGAGCTATCAGAACCTAACAGGTAGCTGAGGAATTTAAAGCAAAGCTTTATGGGGAGAGATTACATTCAGAGGTGAACAAATGGTAGTACCACGGCTATGCAAAGCAAGTGACAAAATGTAAAAATCCTCCTCGCATTTTGAAGGAAAATATATCTTTCTTTCTGCGTGGTTCCCATGAAAAATAGGCTTTTTTATTTCCTTTTTTCATGCTAGGAAATTAATACTTGCCTTTAAAAAAGATTTGGTAGAGGTTTGCGTGAAGGTCATTAGCAATATCACTAGGGAATAAAGAAGGGAGTGATTGAAATCTGCATGGGTTTGTTACTCATCTGTGGTTTTGCTTTACGCGTAACATTTTTATTAAGAAAATAATACTTTGGGCCGGTAATTGTGTTGCCAGCTGGGCCAGGGAGGGGAGGAGAAGAAAGCAGAGCACTGAAACTTACTATTTATGTCCCTGCCAGGTACAATTCCAGGCAGGTATGTATGGTAAATCTCTCTGAGCTGTCCCCAGAGTCACCCCTAGCACCACAGCCATTCCCAGGGCTGCAGCTGCATGGTGCCCATTGCACAGCACCCACTGCATGGCTCTGTGTCAGCCCCAGACACAGGTGCTCCTGGAAGCAGCGTGCACATCCACACCGCTTCTGCAGCAGGCAGGGAGGTCACCTGCTTCTGCCACTGCTTCTGCTGCTCAGCCTCGAAACCCTTCTGGGAGGAGACAAGCTGCAAAACTGGGGTGAGCCTGCAAGCGTTCTCAAAAATTAGCAGAGCTCAGGCTGGGTACAATCTGAAGTTGGCTTGTAAAATCTTTTGGAAGGATCATTAAGGGTATTTCATTATCTCCATATTGCCAAGGTCAGGCTGTCCGTATTTCCTCTTTAGTACTGCGATGGGAATATGCCGCGACTGTGGTATAATAGACCAGAAAATGTCCACACTGGGAATGATGGTAAATCAATAAAAACTCATCAATATAACTCCCACTTTCCCAAGGTGCTGTGAACAGCCTCAAGTTTGTAATTTACTTATGTATCTTCACCTTTTTTCCAACATTTTTTACACCAACTTCTGAACTTTTTGTCTGTGTAAAATCTTTATGAGAGACAATATATATAAGAGGTAAAATGCTTTATTGAAAAGCTTATTGATTTTCCTCAGCCAAGCTGCTTGTGCAGCAGCTCCCTGTTTCGCTCCCAGCAGGGAGATGTAAATGCGAGGGCCGGCAGGCAGCACAGCAAGAGGGAGAGCCAACAGTGAGTGGTGAGAGGACAGGAGTGCAGCTGGGGCACCTGCAGCCCATTCACCCACAGCACAGCACTGCTGTGCGCTGTGGTAAGCAGCCAAGCGATGCCAGGAGAGCTCTGGTCTCACTGCAGCACACTTCCTCCTCCCAGAGCAGTGCTGCCCCAGCACATCCCCTGCCCTGCACACGCCTTGGTCAGCACAGTGACTCCTCAGCTTTCCAGAAGCCTCGGTAAAACCTCGGGCACATGGAAGCTGAGAGCTGGCTGCTCTTTCTCTGCAGCATTTTGCTCACACTCTTGTTCCATTTTTCAATGTTTCATTCTTCTACTTTCCTCTCTTTCCTCTGTCTTCTTTACTCTCTACACAGGGGAAAAAAAAAAAAAAAAAACCCAACAACCTAAACTCATTAATGGATTATCCTACCTAAACCCATATGTAGAGGTTGGCAAAGGGCCGTACCCACCACATGGCAGCACAATGGGTTCCCTCCCTGATGCTGACACAGCCCCACAGTGGATGCATGAAGCCATGTGGTCTGGTCTGGCTTTGGGGATGCTGAACCTTTTATTATGTACCAGCCACAGAAATAAAACCAATCCCACTTCATCAAAATCCCAAAGGCACAATCAGATCTCACAGATGATGCAAATGTTGCGCACTCTGACTGCTGGCGCTGCACCACGCAGACCTTGGCACTGCTGTGGGCAGCCCTGCCTGCACACCGCAGAGATCCTCACCCCTCACACAGCACTGGGGACTGGGGCCCTAATAAATACTCCACAAAAGACAAACGGCATTTTTTTCTCTGCTACTTTGACCTTTTCCCCAAGATGTTAGAAAGGTTTCTGTTTTTGTTTTTTTTTGCCATGTACTGTATGCTTACCTCTAGGGTCAGTGACCTCCAGGGCTCTATTAACAGTCATCGGAGTTTTTTTCCCTGATGCCTGAGTTTATCCATAGCTAAGCTAGAGCACTGAGGAGAGCCTTGGCAGGGGCAGCAGACATAGCATCACTGAGCACATAAAGGCCAAGGAGCAGATGGACAAACCTGGTGGCGACGCTTAATCAGCAAGTGCAGACCTGGAGCCAGACTGTGTCTGGTGGGAGGGACCCCACAAACACCTTGAGAGCAGCAGCAGCCACTGCCTCACACAGCGCCGGGACGGGGAGAACAGCAGACTCCCAGCTTTGGGGCTGCACGCTGTGCTCAGGCACTCGTCTTGGGGATAAGTGCCTTCTCTCATTCTGTCCTCTATTTTCTCATTTTTGACTTTTATGGTTTTTCATTTACAAGTCTAATCAGAGAGAGGCAGCAGGATGGAATAGTGCAATCATTCAACATAGATTAACAATAGAGTCAATAGCCTACAAGTGTTTGCAGCAGCCCCCAGCGCCAGCTCCTTTGCTGCTGAGCTCAGGGAGGCTGCAGAAGGGAGCTGCAAACACACAGCTACTGCTGGAAGGGCTCAGCTGAGCACCGTGCATCCCTCTCGAGCTCACACTGTGGGAGGGCTCAGCCCCACAGCAGCCAGGCTGCAAAGGATGCAGCAGCTCCCTTCATCTCCTCCAGGGCTACTTCAAACACTGCAATCAAGTTTCTAAGACTTCAGGGCAGCACCTGCTGAGATGGAAGGCTGGAAGATACCTGAAATCCTGGGCCTGCTGCCCTCATTTTCCATGTTATTTTTAACTGCTATTACCTAAAAAGGTGCAGGCTGCAGCATCTGGATACACAGACTTGCTGGCTCCGTGATGCAACTCCATGTGCCTGGCCCATAATTTACCAGGTTTAACCCTCCTGTGAAATGACATCTATATAAATATTGTTAATAGCACTAACATAATGTTAAGTCAGGTTTTACTGGACTCCCTCATACACCCTTTGGATTTATTAGCTATAGGATTTGAAGTAAATTTTTATTAGTCCAAGTTCAGCCTGGCTACCATGGGCTTGGCATCTGGGATTTCTTCCCTCCATCTTTCTCATCCACCTGAACGTGGGCCCCTCTTTCCAGCCTCATGCTTCCTTCCTCAAACCAAAGCGTCCTCAGATAAATCTTAGGGAATGAAATATTTATTAATTTTCCTAACCAGTGTTGATCTCATAAATTACCAAGACTTTTTCATGAAATGGTTATTAACATCCATGGCTGTATGTTAATGGCTTATTGACCAAATATGGGATAATTAGACCCTAGGAGCACTGACCACTGTGATCTATGAGAAGCAAGTTTGGCCCTTATTACACCAATGACCTATTTAATATCCACTGATGAATTTAAGGTGGAATCACTGGCAGGATTTGTTTCAAGGAGCTGCCCTCCAATTAGTGAGCAGAAAGATTCTTGTGTGAAATCTATTGATTAAAAAAAAAAATATATATATATATTTTTAGCTGATGATTAATTGGCTAAACAAGCCTCAGACTGAGATGCACCAAGCAAACCCCCATCCAGACACTGCCTGGGTTACACCTACAGGTCGGTTGGACTCGAGACCCAGCATCTCTCCAGCTTTGAAGGATTTGGGTCCCAATTTATACTACAAGATATATACTAATGTTGTCTAAGAAATGATACATTTCTGCATGCTGCAGCTTCAGGAACAACTGCTAGACCTGCTGCAACAACTGAGCTGTGTTGGTTTAAGCTCCCAAACCACCATTTGGAATGGGAGAGTTAGCATTCAGCACACTGCTCAAGGAGACCCTTTCCTCTGTCATCTTACTGTATTTAAAATCAAATTAAAGATAAAATAAAAGGAATCAAAGCAGAACGAGAAAGGAAGGCGTACAGCTTGTTTGAAGTGCTCGCACCACTCCTCGCTGTAACACAGCTCTGAACGCAGCTGAAGAATTAAGCTGATGTTTCTGTGAATAAAACCCATCCCTCAGCTCCTCCAGCAAAGTGATTTGCATGCTGATCCCTCGACCCAGAAAGGCTCCTATGGAAGTGTCTCTGCTTGGAACCGTAACAGGCACATTTCCATCAGCAGAGAGAAGTTCCATGAATTCCTCCACATTCCAGATCCCAAGAACTGCCATCTCAGTGGCATTTCTGCTTCTATGGGCCCCAGCTGCAGGAGCCCAGCACTCCCTTCCCACCTGCATTGCTCAGTTCAGCTCTACAACACATCCTGACTGCTCACAGAGCTCCCCTGCTTCCCTTTCACAGCCTAGAATGCCACAAATGAGGAGAGACTGCTTGGCAGCTTGTCGTGCAGATCCTGCAACTGAACTGATGAGGGAAAGGAAACAATTTATTGCCCTGGGTAAATGCTACAATTCCCAATATCAGGCAGCTACTGCTCTTTTTATCCCTCTCACTATAACTTTCAGGTCCTGTGCAGTGGTTAATGGCCACTTTGACCTCTCTCTCCCTGCCACATTCAGCTTCTCAGTAAGAAAGGGCCAAACCCAGAAGGGAATGCACTGACTGCTGCAGACAGGAGCGCTGCCAAATCCTGCAGCTCACTCACACCCTGTGAGAGGCCCAGAAGGCACCAAGGGATCACAACACCACTGTGCTCAACCAACAACCCCCCAAAACACCCTGCCAGCCCAGAGCAGAGCCCTGCTGAGTGGTGCACACAGGTTGGGTGCAGGCTCAGACCATGACACCCTCTGTCCAGATACACAGAGCACTGCAGTGGGACATCCCAGCGCTCAGCTGGATCCGGTAATAAGCACAGAGGGCAGGAGGAGCAGACTGTGAGGGGCAGCTCACAGCAGCCACTGTGCCTCTGCAATTCACTGTGCCAGGAGAGATCACATGGGGGGAGATAGCAGAGAATAGAGGGTGAAATAAGAAGGAAGCTCCCTAACTGAGCTGAGGATGAGCTCCATGGGCTAATGAAGGGACAGATGACACAGGCAGAAAAAAGTACTGAAGAGATTAAAAGGAAAAATTAATACATGGGAAATGAAAGCAAGCAGATTAAAAAATAGAAAGCTGCACAGCACCTCCTTTGCTCACATTATTCCCTAATTACAGATAAGAACCTAGGAGCTGCAGTCAGACATAGTTTTTATCATTTTTACACCCCTTTTCTGCTTCTTTCGCCCTCTCTCAAGGAGTCTGCTAAGAAATACCACCAGAAACAGACAACATACCCAGAACTCAGCCATACATGACAGAGCTCTCCTAACACAGAGCCCAGGATACCAATGCCACAACCCAAGCTCCAAGCTGCACCTTAGCCAGGCTGAGGGGCTTTAATAGCTGCCTCAGCCCTCTGTAGGAGCTGCCTGCAGGTGGGGGCATTCACCACAGACACCTGTGCAGCAATGGGGTGACACTGTGAGAGGGAGGATGTAGTGGAGAGGGTCTCTGAATCTGGCCTGGAGGCAGACAGAACAACAAATGAGCGTGCAGGGCTGCCTGTGTGCTGGGGGAAGATGGTGACGGACACCAGGATGGGCACAGTGCAGGACATTGCTGCTCATGTAGCTGAGTGCCTAGGTGCATTTACACCTCCCTTTAGGTGTGTTCACATCATGAGCACCTTGCGTGCTCCAGTTTCTCATTGCTCTTCCTGCACCCTGCTACAAGCAAGCTCCCTGTTAAGGAAGCACTGCGCACTTCTCCTGGCCCAACATGACTGAGGGATGTCACTGCTGCCCTGCGCCGGTCACTGCCAGCCCTGTGGGGCTGTGCCTCCCTGCTCCCCATCTCTGCTCCCTTGGGGCTGATGTCCCTCCTGGTGCCATGCATGCAGTGCTGCAGGGAGGCTGCACACCTCCCAGTGCCAAGAAAAGCTGAGATGTTAGAAAAGAAATCTGGCCTGTAGCTCATGGACGCCTTGATGTCTGGCCCTGCAGCTCTGCGTGTCTGAGCACACGGAGGCTCATCACCAGCCAGAAAGCACCTAACCTGGAATGAAATGCAGAGAAAAGAGAAAGAGTTTCCTTTCCACCACCTATGTAGTCCAAAACAAAGGTGCTGCAGCCCCCCGTTCTCTCACCAAATCCATGTCAGCGGTGAAATGGATCACATGGTGCTGCCAGGGCTCCTTCAGCCCCAGTATGTGTGCCGGTGGCACAGTGCTGCCTCGGAGCGCCTCTTCCACCCACACGATGCTCTCTCTTCTCCTGACAGGGTGTAGCGAAGAATAGGTGCAGATTTTAACCTCTATAACACACTAAATTGCATATATTTGTTTTCAATCATGCTGGGAAAACTTCCCCAAGGAACCATGTTAAATTTGGGCTTTAAAAGCACCAGTTTAGCTATTATGAGTTTTCTGTGCTTGTTCTATTCAGGGAATGTTTGGCTTGAACACAGTATGTAGAAGAAATAAGATCAGCTCAACTGTTTTAAGGCTGATTGACACCTTGGGTTTTTTCCCTTGTAATCTGAAGCGAAAGGAAAAATATAAAGGGAACCAGACACTCATTTAAAAGAAATTATTTCCTTGCCTACAGTCCCTGATCAGGGCTGCCTGTGCAGGGAGAGCGAGATCTCATAACAAGCCTTTCGTGGGTTCTTTTTCACATCATTTTTGTTCAGGTTTTGGTGGCAGATGAACTGTATTTCATCAGAGTTTAGAGGAAATTCAAAGTGAAGTTAAGGAAGTTGCTGTAAATGAGAAAAAAATTCCCAACAAACCCTTTCATTCTAGCTTAACATATCAGCCAAATCAGGAAACAGCTGTAGCAGAAATATTGTTTTTAATAATCAGAGAGAGAAACGGCAGTGCAGCTTTTGTTGGAACAGTGACCCCCAATGGCGAGAGAGAAGCGGGCGCCTGGAGGAGCGGTGCTGGCTGATGGAGAGCAGAGCTGGGAGCTGGGAGATGGGCGATGGATGTTGGATGCTGGGTGTTGGGCACAGAGGCATTGGCCTGACCAGAGCTACCTGTGTACAGCCAAAATGAAATCCCTCCTGGTTCAGAGTGGTGAGACCTCAAAAGTGAACCACTGCCAGACAGGGCATATGGCAGCAGGGTCAGAGCGAAGTGCCATATGTGGGCACAAGGTGCACAGTGCATGCTTGGGCACTGCAGGACATGGCAGGGGCACCTGCAGGCAGCGGCATCCTCGGGATGCGGGGACGTTGCCTGCAGGCCGGGGGTCAGGCTGGTGGCTGCGACCTGAGGCTGTTCAGCGACCCACTGTTGGGCACAGGATGACCCCACTGCTCCCCTGGCACCGCGTGCAGCCTGAACACCGAGCAGCAGAACACGTCCTGACACATTGCCCCAGCACTCTGCCTTTCAAGGAAGGCAAAGGCAGAAGACAAAGACAGAGAGAGGGAAGCTGCTGCTCATGGGAAGGACTGAGGGAAGTCACCGTGCAATGGCTGCAGCCAAGAGCCTCCGTCTGGCTGCTGAATGTCTCCGTCTTTACAGTTACAGAACTTGAAGTGCCTGATGAGGTAGGTGCAAGATATTCCTTTTCTTTCTGGTCAGTACTCATAGCCTTGTGGTTGAATGGTTTGCTTATCCTGACAGAATGTCATCCGGTTTGGCTTTGATTTTGCAAATAATCCACCTCCAGCTATGAATGCTCTCACTCCAAGATAGCCTTAACTTCCATACTGCCACGGGGCATAGGATGATTTCCTGACGGTTAAGGGGAGATGAAAGGATTTGTGCCCTTGTCCTTTCCCCTCATTCTGAGAAGTAAACAATAAAGTTTAAGCATTCCTGCAGAAAATTTGTAAAAATGTGAGAAGACAGTAGAGGCCAAATAATTATCCATAATCAATACGGTTAAAGTCAATGGACTCCACATGTCCTCTTCTAATAGACTTCGTTCGGGGCTGTACCTTGACAGTTTATATAGAAATATGAACTCTGTAAGGAATGGCTATTTGCCTATGTAATCTTGTTAAAGTCATAAATTCGGTTGGTCTGAAGTCTGTATCACTGAAGCCAGCTGGAACTCAATGTTTTGATAGCTAAAAAATGGTTCATTGAAGAAAATTCTGAAGTAATGGGACTAATGAGTTGCCAAGAGAACTGTTTACATGGGCCTAAGTGAAATTATCATAAGAAAAGGTGAAAGGAATTTTTGACCCACATCTTAAATTCTTGCTTAGTCAAGTTATGCAGACAAATAGACTATATAATGGGATATATTTATAAAACAGAGCTGATTAGTGATGTTGGTGTCTTATACAACCTACATCCAGCATTAAATCAAATTAATTTATAGGTGATTTTGTTGATGAGCACACGCCGATGCTCCCATGGTGTGAATTTCAATAACTTGCTTTCCACTTTGGAATCTATAATTCTATTATTTGAGACACTTCATTGTTATAGATAACACATTTTAAGTGATATTATTTATGCCGTTTCATCTTGTCACTTAGGTTCTTGCTCAAGTTCATTAATGTATTGTGCTCCTCTCTGTACAAGAGGGTGCAGCAAGAGCAATTGATTTTAAGTCCACACAATGAGTGATGATATCACACATGTTTACTGCTTTGACACTGCTGACTAGATGCTAATGCTGCGGAGATAAACATGATGTCATTTTATGCAATTAAACACAATATACAGCAGGTAATGATTTGGTAAGCTTGGCACGTGCAAGCAGCGACTTTTAAACTTATTAACTGGAGTGGGGCGAGGCCACAAGTGATAGACACACCCCCAGGTGGGGTCACCAAAGCCGTCTTCTCCAGAGGAGTCGTCCTGCTGAGATTGGATGGAGGTATCTGAAATGCGTCAGAGGAGCTCATGAGGAGGAGATGCAGATTGGAACCAGCCCAATGTTCCCTATGCACTGCTGTGCTTCCTACTCCATCGTTGTGTTGGAAAGCTGGACAACAGGTCCATTAGAGAGGAGTGGGCTGGGGGCTCAAGGGGCACCATCCTTTCCAAACAACTGTGCTGGGTCGTGTTTGGATTTCATTTCTTCCCAAAGTCTCTGGGACGTGGCTGGGTTAATATTGCAGTTTATCAACAATCAGCACTCCAGAAATAGGCTCTCTTTGGGTGATATTTAATAAGGTTGGAAATGAGAATATGACTGTGCTGATGTAGGAGACAGGAATGAGAATTTTAATGAGGGTTTGTGTTTAATAAAAGGTTAATAAATTTTAATTAAATTAAATCAATAAAGTCCAATATTTGCTTAGCATATCAAAGGTCTGTTTGGGGTGGCAGTGTGTGAAATGCTCACTCACACTGCGCTAACACACGTGCTGCCTCCTGCCCCAGGCAAAGCAGGAATGGGAAAACCAATCGACGCCTCTGTCATACTGAGGGACGGGCGAGGTGTTTGCTGTGGCATGTGCTGCAGATAATCAGCCCTCAGTGTGAAAATGCATTTTTGTGGGAGCAGGCTGGGGTTTGGTCCTGGAAACTCATGGCATTTCCCTCAGGAAGTGCAGTGCTCTGGGCTGTGCAGCACAGTTTGGTGTAGCATGGCATCACCACTAGCGCTTGCAGACCTACAAGCTGAGGACATCTTTCACTATGCGGGTAAAGCCATGGATTAATTTGCATCAACTGCTCCAGGAGTTATCCTGGGCAGCCTCTTGCTGTCTTTGCTCCCAGTTCCCCACCCGCAGCTGCTGATGCTGGTGTGAACGAGACCCGCAGCCCCTGCCCATGAGAGCAAGGAATCGGCCGTGGTGAGGCCCCAGCCGCTGCCTTTGGCCCTCCCAGGTGCCGCAGGGGACTCAGCGCCCATGGGAGCAGTGGGGCTCCTGCATCCCGGCCAGGGCTCAGCCCCTCAGCTCTGGCAGAGTTTGGCCTTCAGCTCCTGCTGGCATCTGTCCTCCACACGGCGAGGGAGAGCGACAGGCAGGAGGCGATTAAGAAACGTTATTAGGAGGCTTCACGGGCAATAAATGTATTTCTTCTAAAAGAACTGGAGGAATATTTGGATTATTACATTTATTAGAGTGCTCAGCAAATGTGTTACACCCATATGACAAATAAATGTGATGGTTTCAGATTTCATTAGGCAGCCCCGGGCAGCTGTGCTTTGTCCCAGCCACAAATGAGCAGGGTCTCTGTCATGATTCCTTAATGGTCATTTTTGCATCAGTGGTAATGAATGCGCCGAGGGAAGCCGCCGTCCCTCAGCCCTGCCCCGCGGCGGAGCTGCAGTGTGGGGAGCAGCTCTGGGTGTGCGGTGGGACGGCAGCGAGGGGAACGGCCCTGCGCTGCTCGTGGCCCTGCTGGGCTATGGGAGAGCTGCGCTGGGGTGGGGAGGGGCGGCCATCTCCTTTGTTTTGAAAAAAAATGAGCCAATGTCAACACCAATCTGAGTGGGGGATGTGCATACTAAAATTAAAAGTAATTAAAGATGTTCTGCCAGGAAAATGCACGACGGATTCGAGGTAAGAAAATGAACTAATAAAATACTTTATGGATTAACTCATATCAGACTGTTTTGCAAATTTATTTTTCATTATGATACATCCATATCAGATAATGTCTGGATTTATTATGTTGCCTTCAGGCGGGCTGCGGCTGAGCCCTCTGCAGCCCCACTCGGGTCCCGGTGACTGGTGAGCAAGGTTTCTGTCATCATTTCTTAGTGGTCACTTCACCTCGGTAATAATGAACGAGTCAAGCAGGGCTGTTATTTTCTTTAATCTCTTTCCTCATATTAAAAAAAATACAGCCAGCCACATCATTATTGCAGCGGGCCCAGAGGACTATTTCCAGGTCATTACTCCAGTTCGTCTGAGCGTCTCAAGGTCCTAAAGGGTTTGGGGTTATATGCAATAAGGCGTTCGTCGACAACATTTCCCCTGAGCCCTAGGTGTTAATGAGAAAGGTTTTCCATGTGGCTGTTAACAGTGCATGGTTTAAAAAGTCACAAAGAAAATGGGATTTCCTCCTCCAGCTTTCTGTCTCATCATGGATCCTTTTGTTTGCATACCGCAGGAGAATATTTACCTCTCTAATTGTCCACATTCACACAGATATTTTTTCTAGGGGGGGATCCTTACTGTGTTTGGGATAGATTTCTTCAGGCCGCATTTGAACATTTCTGATTTATTCACTTTTATTTGTCCACATGTCATTCTGGCAGGGTATTTTTTTCCAGTGAAGACAGAGAAATTGTCTAATTGCAAACTCAGAGGAAGGCCAATGCCATCAGATATTCCATTTCTGCCCAAGACAGAGCCCCGATGCCATAGTGCTCACCTGAGTGCTGCTCCAGGTGCGGGGGTTGCAGGTGGGCACCTCCATGCTGCGTCTCCTGGGCAGCCCCACGCTCTGGCCCTGCAAGCTCGGGCTGTCCAGCGTCACTTTTCGCACTGTTTGTCTGCTCAGCATCCTCAGCTGTTTACCAAACCAGAGCCCAGTGCACTTGTGATGTGCTTTTAGAGCTGCAATGAATTTTAAAATGTATAAAAATGACAGAATATTAACAAAAGCATTGATTTTCCTATTTATTTTTATGCATTTTATTAACTAAAACACTTTAAAGTGTAACTGCTGTGTATTAAATTTACTCTGCGATGTTGAATATGGATCTCAAACAATAAAACAAATTGAATTTACCACGCTCTTTCCAAAGCAGCAGCGCAGGAGCAGCATTTGAAGCTGTGCTGGCCGGGTCGGCACGTGGCTCCCAGCGCGGGGGCTGTGCGTGTAACCTCCGCAGCGCTGCGGCTGACAGCGGGGCTGGAGCAAAGCCACACTGCTCCACCAGCGGTTTGGTAACTGTCACTCCCAACAATTTGCTCTGCCACATTCCAGACACGAGGCCTGAGATGGTTTTGCCTCCTCCTCAGGAGGGACATTTTACAAATTCTTTGAAAATCCACCATAATTCAGTGAAAGTGCACTGCTTGGAAGCTCTGCCAAACTTGAAATTTGCAATAAAACTAATTCCAACTGCGGAGAGATTTTGGAGGATGGAGGCATGCTCACAGCCCCCAGATCTCACAGCCAAGTATATCAGTAATTTTTAAATCCCTTGAAACAGAGAAGCAATCCCACCAGGAACGCAGTCCACGGAGCCCACGGTTGGGCGTGCGCAATGCTACAGAAATGTGAAGCGTTCTAGGAGAAGAAAAGCATTACTCAGAGCTCCTGAATGCATATCAATTTTGCACTTAACCTGTTCTTTTTAATGCCATACAACTGCATAAATCTAGTTATTAGCAAAACTTGGAGGTAAGATGAGTGCAGAAGCACAAAAATATCCTGGCTCCCCAATGGGGATAATATTAGCACGTCACTGTATGGTGATATTGTGCAGAAGAGCTTAATTTGGGCTCATGGAGCGCCTGCGTTACACTGCTGAGCACCGGGAAAAGCCAATGAGGGGATTCATAGCTCTGCCCCCTGTGCCAGGCTTACACTGCGTGCTCACGTGCTGCCTGCTGGCTGCAGGAGGGTCCTGGCCAGCTGGGTGCTGCTGGTGACGGAGCGAGGCTCCTTTTGTACCGCTGCTTCTGCAAAACAAGGAGATGTGGGTGTGTAGGTGTGACCGCGTTGTGGTGCTCACACAGACAGCAAGGATGGGATGAAGGCAGCTTTAACTCCAGTGATTCAGAACTGCAAAGTGCTCCTGAGTGGCTGTGTGCAGCCCTTCGAAGGCAATGCCAGCACTGCAGGCAGCTGCTGGGTAGAAGGGGAGCAGAGGACTGGGTTGAGCCCGGGCTGCCACGCATCAGCTCTGGCATTGCCTCTGCAGCAGTGCAGCCAGCAAAGCAGCGATGGAGCAGCACTGCACATGTGCACGCACTACACAGAGAAATTTGTCTTAGGCCTTAATGAGCCCACAGTAGCTCACCTCCCACCCACACCTGTTCTGTTAAATCTGTGCTACAGTACAAACCTAATTAACAGCAGATCTTAGAGGCAAGCTGCACGCATGGGCATAAAGCAGAGCAGCGCAAGCTGGAGCACAAAATCTATATATGGATCTGGCCCCTCCTGCCACGACACGCAGCGCTGGCGGGGGTGGGGAGCAGCCCTGCGCAGGGCGGGCACGGCCCAGGTGGGCTCGTTATGTGCATGGCCTTTTCAGGAAGATTTAGAAGGACTCCGCAATCTGCAAATTCTAAAGAGCTGACGGAGACAGTTATTAAGGGCTGGTGGGTGATGGCTGCTCACCGTGTTATTAAAGTGCTAAAAGATTATGTCTGTGATAGCCGTGTGCTTACAGTGTCCTTCATGACCACTTCCACAGGGACAGAGACAAGGAGAAAAGCACAGGATCGATAAAAGGATATTACCACCGGGCCAATCCCAATAATAAGAGAGGTGATATATACACACCATTTAAATTGTCCAACACATTTAATGTTCATTAACACTAATTTTCACAGTGCTGGTGTTTAACATATTATAGCAATGAAATTAATAAAAAATACCCCACAGGAAATATAATTTAACTGTTTATATGCTCACCTTCTGATTGCCAGTTTCCTGCCGAGCTCCGCTCCCGCGTCGCCGTAGGCAGAAGCAGCAGCACACTGCGGTGTGGGGAGCATCCTGCAGCCATGGCCCCAAGCATGGCACAGCCTGGCAGCAGCAGCCAGGGGCTCCCTGGATTCTCCCCTCCTTCTCCCATGCTTTTTTCTTCTTCCTGTGTGGATCTCCCCTGTAGAAACCTGTTTTGGAACTCTATGCTTTTTTTTCTCATTAAGAACTTCCTCGGGATCAGATGAATGAGAGTTCGTCTGATGAACATTCATTCATCTCTCTGAAAAATCTCAGCCTGAATTTGTTTTGGTGCAAGAGCATTTTTCACTTAACAGGAAAAAATAAACATGGAATAGTTTTGTTATTATGCAGTAATTACTGGGGAATTACGTATTTATTTATCTCTTATGAAGCACATGGAAATTGTATTTGGCCGCAGTGTATAAATCGTGGCATAATTGCTGTAAAATTTATAGTTTTTATACTTCCAACAAGTTAGCTTTTAAATCACACAACCCCCATGTAAATACTTTAAAATTATTCAGTAATTACTTATTTACATTGTAATTAAAATAAGTAATTAGCATACATTTACAGAGGATTTACATACTTATTTGTGGAAGTAGTTCCTTGGCAGATGCAAAGGAAATCTTTTGCAGATCATGACAAAGATACACGTGCATTGAGGGGATGTGTGAGGACCCCTGCCTGCCTGTGCCCACCGCTCATGGCTGCCCACTGTGCCGTGGGGAGCCAGGCAGGCACGGAGCGGCTCTGGATGCAGTGCCGGCTGCGCTGTTGGCCTATGCTGTGCCAGGGGCTGGTGGCAACTCCTGCTCCAAAGCAGCAGCTGTGATCCTAGCAAGCGTGCTGGCGGCGAGGAGAGCTGCCAAAAGCAGCCCTTCAGCAGCCCACGCAGCCTCAAGGATTGGCATGCAGGATCAGCAAACATCCACTGGTGATCTTTGGGGCCGTGTGGTCACTGTGTATGTATTTTGGCTAAACAAGACAAATCTGACTGGTGACTGTGTGAAACGAGGAAAAATGCTTGAGGGTCTGTGCCCTTGCCTGAAAGGATAACATAAATGGTGGTTCAAGGCACAGCCCTGGCAGTGACCCAGCAGCACGGCCCCACTATGCCTGCTGTGCCCTCACTCCTGAGCACTGCTCTTCCAGGGCAAGAGGAGTGAATCCACTCCTTATGAATTCACACTGCCTGGGGGACTCCCATTGGAAAAATGTGTCAGCCCCCAAGAGGACTCTTCCCTCAGAGGGGGCATTGGGAGTGTAGAGATGCTCACATGGGCTTTGTGTTGGCTCAGGGAGTGGTGGAGCAGTGGGCTCTCCAGAGCCAGGAACATCTCTGGTGGGCAGCGAGGGGCAGAGGCACTGGCAAAGGTGTTCCTTCTATGAACAGTCTCCAGGAGGAGCTTCTCACAGGGGCCTAATCTGGGAGCTGCTCTCCAGTCCTGCACGTGAGTGCACGCTTCCACACCCCCAGCCTCCTCCTGGGTCCTGTTCTTTGTCTGGCTCTGATTTCCAGCCTGGCTGTGGCTCTGGCATGTTTCTGCCACCACTTTTAGCTTTAATAAGAAAGGGCATTTCTGTACCTGGTTGGTGCCAGTGGGAGGAGCTGGGAATGTTGCGGGAACCCAGCACAGCACCTGAAAGGAGAGTATTCTTCAGGAAATCAAGAGGAGCAGACTAACAGGCACTAAAGAGAAGGCTCTTGTGGCTGGGATTGCTTTGGTTATGTTTACCCAGATCAGGAACGCATCCCCAGCAGACAAAGCAAGGTGTGCACAAAGGGACACGCAGCAGTCTCTGTTGTGAAATTGCACTCCCTCCCCAGAGCCCTTCCAGTGGGCCGTTATCACATGTGCTCTATTATTGGATTTCTCCAAAGTCTCCCTTTATCCTTATTAATGCTGTGAGTGTTGTAGCAAGGAGTGATATGATCTAACATTGGATAAAATCACAATTTGTCCTTCTTCTTGGTGTAAATGTAACGGGGCTTAACTGTACAAACAAATAAGCCTAAATAGAAACATTTGTGATGATAAATGGGCAAGGAGAGTGCTCTCCGCAAGGTGAGAGATGACAGTGCCTGTGAACAGAATGGAGAATTCCGCTGCCTCAGGGTCAGTCCCAGGCAGCCTCAAGGTCAGCACTGCTCTCTGTGCTGCTCCCAGTGTGGTGCGGGTGTCCGTGCGCCTCGTGCTGCTGGCCGGGCTCTGCGAGGAAGCTGAGGGCTGAGCTGCGCCAGGAGGAGCGGCAAGTCTGCTCTGCAGCTCGTAAGTGTAAGGCTGATGTGTCAGCCGTTGTTGGTGTTGCCGGATGGGCATACGGTGTAAAACATTTTCCTCTTTTTAACTTCTCTTTACCGAGTGCCTACTGTGGGACTTGGCTCCACAACTGGATGGCACTCCCCAAGAGGGTTCTCTCCATGAGTGCAGGGAAGCAGCAGGGCAGGACACCAGGGCACCTCTCTGGCACACGGCCCCCGGCATGCTGACCCTGCAGTCCCCTCATGGTGCTGAGCGGCGTGTAATGAGGCCCTGCGCGGATATTGATATGACAGAACAAAAGGCCAAGGTGCAGTAAGGACAGCAATCCGCAGGTCTCAGTCCATTTGTTTTTCACACCAAATCCATCACGTTAATGGGTCACCTTTCTGTGGCAGCTCATGATTACCTGCTTACCCGGGGAGAGCGGCAGGTAGGCGGCTGGCCGGGGGCGAGGGGGGGCAGAGCCAGGCTCCACCACTGCCCCGGGGATTTATGGCAGGTCAGTGCCACGCGTTTCCCTGATAGATCAAGTGGATTGGAGTTTATTTGGGTCATAACAACTAGTGTTGTTTGCCATGACAAAGGACGGATCTGGAGAGGCCATGAGCTGCCAGGGGAGTTGGCACTAAGGGCAGTAAGGATGTGCTCCCCCAGCCCCACAGCCCCACAGCCCCTTCAAGGGTCCTCTGCCCTCACTCGTGGCGCTTCTGGCACAAGAAGGGGTCTGCCTCTGATGGCACACCTGTACCCACAGCATCCTCTGTGCTGGGATCCGCAGCCCTCGGCAGGAAGGAGGTGGGCAGCTCTGTGATGGACTCCCGCAGCCACTGCGGCAGCTGCACTGAGCAGAGAGGAAAAATGTGCCTTCTGTGGTGCCCTCCTCGTGCATGTTCCTATTTAATATTCATGCACCAAAATGAGACAAGTGCTTAATGAGATCAGCCGCGAGTTTTATTTGAACTCCACCAGCAAAGGACTCCTCAAAATTGCTTTGCAGTGGATGTGCTAAAAAGTGTAATACTCACCCGCTGATAGCGCCTGCGGGGACCGTGCTGCACCGCGCAGCAGGGAGTGGGAGCCACTCCCCATTGCCCTGCGAAGGCAGAGCTCAGAAGTCATGCTTATCAAAACTGTTCTTCCATGTGTTTCTGTAGAAGTGTAAAAGGTTTGTTACGATCACGGAGAGTGAACAGGTTGCACTGCTGTCCCGTGGGTTGCCTGCCTCTCTCTTAGGGTTAATATTATCAGGGAATGCAGAGACAAAAGCTAAACAATGCTAATTATTTCAATGCATAGAAAAATCCAGCCTCGGCAGACAGAGTAAATCTCATAACATCTCAAGGCATGGAAGCCATCTGTGATAAGGACGGTTGCCTTTCAAAGATAAGGAAACAAAATTGAAACATATTATACATAAATGGCTTCAGGCAATGAATCATTCCGCAGTGTCCTCGCTGCTGGAGTGTGGCCATCATAAGGAAAACAGTAATAATAATAGTAACAGTAATTAATACTCTGGGTCCCTTTTGCTGCTCCTGGCTGGAGGGCCCTCGGTTGGATCCCAGACACTGGGCCAGGAACAGTAAACATACATTTATGGTAATTTTATTTGAACTCTTGAGAATACGTCCCACACCACTATGATTTGATGGCTTATTAAACCCTGCAGGGTACCTTCTCAGGATGGGAGTGCTAGGAGCAGTTGGAGGGAGAGAGAGAGCCATCAGCAGGGACCGGCATCATTTCCCTCCTAATTAAAAGTCAAAATGTCATCTAGGTTTTTGTATTGTAATTGCAATGGTCATTGCAAAGACACCATGAAATCTGGCTGCATTAGCACTTCTTTGGGGGGAGGTCTGGTGAATGAAGATGTATTGAAGGCTGCACTCTGGCATCCTTCTCGTACAAGTCCGGGCTTTAAGTGCAGTAAATGAGCCCCCTGCCAAGAGCTCACCTCACCTCCATGCCCCCCCCCAACTGTATCAAGGGACTTGAATGAAAAAAAAATCATACATTCCAACCCTAAATGATACCAGTAAGTTTGTGCAAGCTTATGTAAATCACACAAAAAGTGACAAGTTTTCCTATTAAAAGATAATTGTAATCAGGGTGCTGGACGTGCGGTGCACTGATGATTGGAGATAGACGGGCAGCGTGAAAAGATGGATCGTTTTAATTTGCACCAATTAAATTGAAGTTCATGGGATCATCTTCTTCAATCTTCATGAATACTTTATTTTCTGGCTGCTATGGAGCTATTAAAAAGAATGATTGAGCCAAGAGCTAGGCATAGTATATTTTATGAAATATCACCTTTAAAGAATTTGAGTGCGCCATTTTCATAATGAGTTTTCTAGTACCTAATACCCTTCTATATTACTACATTTTTAAAGTGGATTGATCTGGAAAGTGCAGAAAGTGCAGGTAATGATACATTTTGCTAGGATAAGGTGGCTGATAATGTATCATGTTACTGCTCTGAGAATAATAGATTGTCTTGTGTTTGAGATGAGGCATTCTTATTTTGGTGCTCACCTTCTGCAGACGAGGGGGATCCTCTGTGTCTCCCAGAAAAATGTTTAATTGTTTGCACAATTTCCTTCTTGTTTTTTTCTTTCTTTTCTGTATAGTTTGTGACCTCAGAAAAAGATTTCGGGAGGTTTGAGGTATGCGTTTGTTGTGATGGATGTTGTTGGAACAGAACAGCATGTAGGAGACAACACACTATGGGAGATAAAGAAATACACAATCCTATATTATTTACCAGTGCCTCACATTCTCTTCCCAAGAGAAATGAGTGATGATAGCTTCAAAAGGATAAGTCAATGAGAAGGGTGGTCATCTCTCACTCACAACTGCCAAAGAGGCCCCAAGTCTCACTATTTCACACGCAGACAAATCAGCCCTTAACAGGCAGCTGGTGATACTCGGCTGGGGGGGATCTGTGCCTAACTGTGCTGTTCTCAGCCAGTGTTTCCATCTGTGGAGCTGGGAAGTTCGTCCCGAGGTGCCCTCCTGCTGCCCCTGCTTTCTCTGCTCTGCTCCTGCCCGTGGACTGCAGGCCGGCACCTGTGAGGCTGTGCAGGAGCCTCTCAGCACTGCAAAGCATGCAGGAAGGGCTGCCAGGGCTGGGGAGCATTTTCATGTCAGCAATTGGTGCCAGTTTGGGTGATTGTGCACTTCTCTTGTAAATAACACACTTTAAGTTACACTGGATAAAATGTGAGCAAAATGCAAGAGAACTCAGCTCCTTCAGTGCGCATGGCAACGACGGGTTGGGTTCATTTCTGTGATTCAGGAGCTGCAAGGTGCCAGCCTGTAAGGAAGCAGCAGTGGGAAGCAGCAGGGACACGACTCCCAATGCGTGGTGCTGGGCACAGCTCCCAAGGGCACTGCTGCAGTTCTGCGAGCCACAGCAACGCGATGCCATGCCTCCCTACATAGGTTTAAGCAACAGCAATCATAATTAACCCTGCTAATTAATCAGGGCATAATATATTAATTGCCAGCCAGCACACGAGGCTCCAATTGAGCAGGTGCTGTGTGGGAATCTAATAGGATAATGAACTGACGAGCAGTGCCACGTGCAGCAGAGTGCACGTCACTTGGAGGGACAGGCTTGGCACGACCCAGTGCTTGGCCAAAAATCGCTGCTCCCAGTGCTGCAGCCTGCAAAGGAGATGGAGTGGGGTGTGGGGTGAGAGCCAGAGGCGGCAGGCAGAGAGGTGCCACAGCTGCCCACCTGCTGGAGGAGTGTTGGAGGGATAGGATAGCAAGGTCAGGACTGGCGTTTAGAGCTCAGTGCCCAGACATGCCACGAGGCTCAGCACTTCCCTTGGTGGTGCTGGAGCTGGGCTCATCACCTCGGGTCTGTGCCCCTCTCCTGCCGTCAGCACTGTGTTCCACACAGTGTTACCCAGGGAGGGCTTCTGGCCCAACTGGTGCCACCAGTACAGGAGGCACCCACCAAAGGCAGCAATGCAGGAGCCACAGGTCTGGGTCCTGCAGCTGTGCGATGCTCTGCACAGGTAGGGGCTGGGATCAGCGCTGTGCTTTCACTGCATTCTATTCATAAAGGATACAGGTATTTGTGTGCTTTTATTCCAGCTGCCTGACTGGGTCTTTACAAATTCAATCTTTTCCTGGACTTGGCCACACAATTCAGTGCAGCACAGTGCATCATACAGCTCCAGCCTAGAGGCAGATCCCACAACAAAATAGGAGGGATGGCACACACACCATGAGCTGTGTGGGGGGATGGCACAGCGCAGTGTGTGCTGGGGGATCCCCTGCAGCAGGCAGGGATGGGTCACAGCCTGCACCCCTCTGCAGTAGGACTGCCTGCCCTCCCCCAGCCTGCCCTCACCATCATAACCTCAACATTTCATAACGCCTTATTTAGGGCAAGAGCTTTTGCTGTGATTGCACAGGACCCTCTTTGATCTGCTTCACCATTGTTTAGTTTAATTGTCCTAAAATTGGCAATAGATTAAAAGAAAATAATTATCTCTAATTATGTTAATTAAATAGCTAATTCATTAACGAGCTTAACATCTTTTCCTTGGACAATCTTTGCTATGGGAGATTTTGCTTCCAAGAGGAAATGCCAGGCTTACGCTGCATTCTATGCAAACTAAGTTGCAGCATGTTTAGCACGAGCTGGATGAACAAAATCCTCTTATTATTCAGTTGACAGAACAAAACTATAAATAGTGGATCGCAATTAAAATCAGAACAATTACTTTTTATCCATTATGCTGCCTTTTGCACAATAGCAGACTATAAAAGGAAAAGGCACAGTCCTTTTAGATCTCTCTCTCTCTCTCCTTCTTCCTCTCTCTCTCTCTCACTCTCTCTCTCTCTCTCTCCTTATCCAGAACTGTAGCTGGCTTGCTAATTAGGAAGCTTTTGAATTAGATTATTTGCATGTCTGAACAGGGCTAGGGTATTAAACATCCCCGAGGACATACTATAATAACCTCTTCAGTGGCTTTTAGGATCCCCAAGGAACCAGGAACTCTGAAAAACCTCCAAAAGGAGGGAAAGTGCATAACGATTTCATCCAATTAGGTATGGATTAGTCGGCTCTGTGTCTTTGAATGCTGCTCACTGTGAGAAGGTGTTCTCCTCCAGGAACATTTGACAAAATCATTGGGGAAATTATAATGCAGAACCTAAATGAAATCGCAATACCTTAGTTTCTCCTCCAAGAAAAAATAAACTACAAAATCAATACAGTGGTGTATAAAGTAAAAAGAAATGCACCAGTCACTTTATTGCTCAGCTTCAAGCATAGCCCCTGTGTTTATAGCATCCATGAGTGACTATCAAAGTCAGTCTCCAAAGGACAAATGCTGCTGCTGCTATGATTGGCTACAGCAGATTTTAATTTTTAAATACCTCAGCGTTATCCTCCTCACAATGGCTTTCCACACTCCTCCAGTTTTAAGAAATCACCAACCCATTTATATTTAACAAGATAATTAAGCTGCCTGAGCTCTCCAAATGCAGTGGGTTTTGCATGCAGGCCGCTCTGGCAGCTGGTTTGGTGCAGGGCTGAGGGCACAAGGGCTGCTATTGAACGGCCATGGCTGCACGACAGGCAAGGGCTGCCCTCTGCTCTCTGTCACAGTGCGCTGGGCTGCTGCGCAGGAATGGCGAAGGGCAGCAGGGCTGAGTGCAGCACAGCGGCTCAGAGTGGGTGATGCAGCCCCCAGCCCCACACTGCACAGCCCGAGTAGGATGGCAGGAGAAGTGCAGGTGACTGTAAGAGAACACAGTGAGCGTGGGCTTTGTGCTGGGAGCCCATTGATTTCTTTTTTCCCCTATTGCTGAGATTTAATTTGATGGAACTGAAACTCGAGCTTAGTGAGAAGTTTGATTACTGTATGCTGCCTGCAGAAGTGAGCCACGCTTGCAGGGTTGCACTGCATGGACTGCTCAGTGCCACTCTGGGTGCTGCACTCACTGCTTGCACTGAGAGCCCAGCACTGCTATCTAACTGGGGAGGGCTTCCAGAACAGCAATAAGAGAAAGTGCCCCCAGAACTGAGCTTGCAGCACAAGCCTCTACAAATCCTATCCTGTGAGGACAAACTGCCAGTGCTGGTGCTCATATAGTTGGTGTGTGGCTATGCCTACTTAGAGCCACAGGAAACAACATCAGCATCACACTAAGAGCATGCCCATATGGAGAGGAATCCCTCCCAGACAACACAGAGCTGGTTTTGAGTGCTGTCTCGTACACAGGCGGTGAAACTTTGGACTGTGTTGCTTGAGGTCTCAGCATGGCCAGCTTCCTAAATTCTGTTTTTCAGAGCATCCACATTTATTAACATGAAACTTCCCCAGCTCTCACGCCATTCATCCCACTGCCTCTGCCAAATTTCTCCAAATTTCTTTGATCTTTTCCAAACTTAAATAATCTATACAACTGTTTCCTTTTCCAGATCAGTAATTAATATATTAATGCCATTAGATTGAGTGCATAACCATGTAGCACACTGCTAGTGACCCTTAGCATTGATTAATAAAACACAATCTACCGCTTTTGTTTCCTTCCTCTTAGTTCGTCTTATTGATTCATAATGCTACTGTATCTCTTACCCCCATTTTTATCTTGTTTCCCAAGAAATCCTGTGGGAAGACCTCATTAAAAGCCTTTTGAAAGTCTAAAAATATGTCAAGATATTCTCTTTTATCCATTTATATATTGGTAGGTTCAAAGTATTCTAACAGATTAATGAGACATGATTTTGCACAGCAGAAACTGTGTTGATTGGATGTGATCTTCAAGGTATTTTATCATTCTATATTTAATAAATGTTTAAACCATTTTGCCAGGTACCTGTGCAAAGCTGAATGGTGTCTAATATCCTGGATTACACTTAGAGCCTTTTAAAAATGTATAATATACAGATAAAACCCTTCTGCTCTCCTTCCGGGGAGGAAAAGCAGTGCAAATGCTGCTGCTATATTCATTTTGTTCTTAAATGCAGTGCATATCTGAAGACGTGGCCACTTACTTCCTCCCTGATCGACTCCAGGATGACACACAGTGACTGCACAAGTAAGGTTCAGGGTTCCTTGTGTGTGCCCATTCCAGCAGACAGGCACGGTGGATGGGCACAGCGGGTGGCCATGGCTGCCCACAGCACTAGAAGGATGGGAAACAGCTTGGTGCTGTGAGCATCCTGCAAGTTTGCTTCTGCCCAGGCCTGCCCAGACCCTTGCAGCCCAGCCATGTGCAGTCTGGGTGCTTCCTCCTTCCTCAGAGTTCATTTCTCCTTGAGTTCTTTTTATGAGAAGTCTGTACCACTTCTCCCCATTATTATTTCACTATAAAGATTAGCTTGTCAAAGTTTGAAGACTGAAACTATAAAACATTTTTTTTTCTCTGTTGGAGAACAGTTAATTTCTTTAAAATGAATACCATCTTAATTACAACCCGCTGTTCATTCCAAAACAAATTACTGGGAAATTATTTGTCCTCTCGGTTGCTCATGTCTCTGTTTTATGAAACATACTTCTGGGCCTTTCCCAGGCTGCAGCCCTCAGCTCCTTGCAGTGTGGGGCACATGGGCAGCCCTGGCTCTGCCCCCGCCACCATCAGGGCCACAGCTAGCACATTTATCCCAGTTCTGCTCTCAACATAGGAGCAAACAGTGACTAATAAATCAACTCAACTTCATCTATAGCAAGAATGTGTTTTGAAAATAGAGAGTGTGAGTCTGTGTTTGGCACAGTCTTCCAAGCTTGGAGCACCCTGATATTGCCCAGAAATGTTGATGGAATCCGAAGTGGGCCCTTTAATTGGGTAAGGGGGAGATAAAAAAAGAAAAAGAAAAAAGAATGGAAGTTCCCTGCAGCCTAATCACATCTCTTTGGGAAATTCCCTCACCAACCCAGCCATGAAGCCGGCACAAATCAATGTGGCCCAGGGGATCAACATTTTACATATATATATAAAATTGTAAACATCTTTTATGTATGCAATGTAATAACTACACTCAGCATCATGGGCTTTAAAAGCAAACGTTATGGGCAGTTGTATTGCAATAAAGTGGTTAAATGGGAAAGCTTTGAAGGGCTGATAATTTGTACTCTTTTCTTTACCGAACCAACTTATTCTTGTATGAGCGTGACAAATTAAAACATGCTTCTATAGGAACAGGTTTCCATTCATCAAGATCTTTTTTCCCAACCTTTCCATTTTCTGCCACATCTCAGCAGCAAAAAGAGTCGTTCTGCTCCCGGCTGCAGGAGGCGGGCTGCAGGCCCGGGGTAGATGGCAGATCTCTGGCTGTGCACCACATCCAGAGCCCCGGCTCACAGCGCGGGCACCATGGGCACCTGGCAGTGCCTGCAGCTCCTGGGGGCGATGGGAACGTGGGGTGCAGGGAGCTCACTGTGCGCACTGCACTGCTGTTCCCGCAGATTTACGCGCGGGGAAAGCGTGCAGGTGGTGTTGTTAATAGGGTCCCTGAAAGTGGCTGCGGACTTCCCTCTGCAGTAGCTATAAAGCTCTGCCAACAGAAATAGAAATTAATATTTTTAAAATTTATTAACCAATAAAGCTAACAATCAAATGTTATTTCTGACTTGCAGAGACAAGCAGTGGTGCGGGTTTGTGCTGTGCCACGCTAATTAACGCTACGGATGTATTCTCTGGGGCCGTGTCTCAGTTGCTTCTGGATCAAAAATCAAAGTGATGCGATGGGTCTGGTGCACTAAATGAGCAGTAAATAACGCATTCACTGCCTTTAATTATTTAACAAGCACTGCAGTGACCCAAGATAATTTAAAATATGTACAAAAATACAGCATGGGAATGCTGTGCTGCTGAAGGTGTTGGGTTTTTTCACTGAAGACAAGAGTTCTCACTTTATTTAAGCTGCAGAGAAGAGTCCTCTCCTCGCTGCACTCCTCAGCATCCTGAGCTATTTCCTAGGGCTGGAGCATGATTTCCCCTCCACAGCTGAGTTATTGCCCAGTCCCTCTACTGGCAGAACCAGCAGGACTGACTGTTTTATCTTTTGTTATAGAGCACTGCATACACTTCTTGGAGTCGTATGCCCCCTCCTCCTGTTTGCTCTAGGAGGGCTGCCCTATTGCTGCTCTGGGAATGCTTTCTAATGCCACGCACAGCTCAGGTGTTCAGCGTTTAATAAGCATGAGAGAAATGCACCCTTTGGCATAGTTAATTTTAATTTGTCCTCTGAGACTTGGCCTCAAGTTACAAAATGAGGGGGAGAACATGCAGAATCTCATGCTGCTGCTTTCTGGTACAGTTCCACAGGACTGTCAGGGGCTGTGGGATGGTGACCTACATGGGCTACTGCTCTGCTGCACTCTGCTCCCATTGTGATGCCATGCAGTGAGGCCTGGCAGGGACTGGCCTGGCGCGGGTCCCCAGAACAGCACGCACTGGCTGGAGCTGTGGAGTGGAGCTCTGCATGGAGACCTGCGAGCAGAGAGCAGTGATTCCTGCAAGGATGGCAGAACAGGAGCTGCGGAACCTGGCGGGGACAAGGAGGGACGCGCAGCTGGGCAGCAGGCTGAGCAGCACAGGGCTCAGGATCAGAGGAACCACGACTGCTGCTCCTTCTCTTTTTGTGGTCACAAATACAGCTTAAATAATTTGTAAAGCACTGGGACGTTTGAGGAGAAACTGCCTTAGAATGTATTCATTTTCATAGGCAGTATCAGGGATTTCTAAGAAGGTACTGCTTTACAGAAATAATCCAGCATTAGTCTCCTAAGTCTTAAACAAGTATCAGCAACTGTGAGCAGTCCCTCCTTCCTGCTAATATGACCTTACCTGACATGTTGCATGGTATGAAACTGCTGCCCAGCACCAGGCTTGCTTCATATTTAAGCCCCCCTCATGACGAATTGGAAATAATATCTTCCCAACAGTACTGACTTTGGAAACGTTCATTAAGGGTTTGATGATGCTGCATGTTGTAGCTCAAGCTCCTCCAATGATTCCTGTGCTTGGAGCTGCATGATTTCACCCCACTCGCTTTTAACTCCCCTGCATTCATCTTGCCCGAGTGTCTGCACTGGATATTGTTTACTCTTTGGATTAGTAAACCCAGGATTAATTCCACTCTTTATTGCTGAAAGTGGCAGTAAATCCAGTATCAGGGAGAGCCAGGAATCTGCTTAGCTCTGCTGCATGACCCTTTCACGGGTAATAAAAACACACATCTCCTGTAGCAAGGCACTGTGCCACAGAGGTACAGGGACAGACAGAATCCCTTCTGAATTTTCCTTAGAAATCTTAGATGCGATCAGATCTTTGGTGTCTCTCAAGGGAAGAGAAAGGACAGGACACAATGGCTGCATCCTCCTGTTAGTGCTGATACAGCCTGCATGCTGCCCGTGCTGCAGGGCTGTGCTGGAGGTGAGGAGCCCAGCGGGAGCAGCAAGGGTTAAAGCAGCACTCCTGCTGCCCTGCCGCTCCGCTCGCAGTACGGCTTTTTCCTGATATTAAATCAGTAAAGAGGAATGTGGGGCTGGGAACTGAGGAGAGCTTGTTGGAAAGGTTACCTAAGTGAACCACGCAATTTTTTCCCCTCAACTTTGTTCCATCCTAAGGTAAAAGGTTCATGCAGAGAGCTATAAATTCCTGTCACATTTTGTTGTAATCTCTCTATGGTTTTATTACTTAAAATGCCGCACTCTCGAGACGGGGAATTTTCCAGGGGTTTGAGGCTGACATGGAACCACATTTATATTGTGCTGAAGCTCCTCTGGAGTCTCCTTGAGACATGTGGCCGGCCAGCCCGGCGTGAAGGCCTTATCAGTCACTCCCCAGCAGAGTCAGCCCATGAATTATATCGGGAGCGGTGGTGGCTCCGCGAGCGCGGGATTGCGGGCCGCTGGGTGACAATAAACATGTCCTGGGAATGTGTCCTCCATCATTCACCTGCAGATAGCAGATCTGGACCTTAACTACAGCTCCCGATCTCTAAATCTCTGTGTGACCTGAGCGAGAGACAGAGGTGAGTCTCAAGGATATCTGCCCAGCGGAGCCCCGTGCAGGAGATGCCCAGGGGTGCGGCAGGGCGCAGGGAGCTGCATGGACGCGGCGCTGCTCTGAGGGCAGACTCCGATCCCACGCTGTGCCTGGGGCCAGCTGCCCTGCTGCCCACGCTCTGTCTGGGCTGTGGGGCTCCTCGACTCATGCAGCCACAGGGGTGGGAAATAAATCAATCGAGCCTCTCCCTAAATTAAAATGATAAGAAGGAAGGGGATAAATGCGAAGTGTTTGTGAAGTAATGAAGGAAAGCGGCATGCTCGGTGCCACAACTAAAGGCGGCCATTAAAAACCATAACCTCTGTAAAATTTGTGATAAAATTACAATTTAATTTTATAAAGATAATTTATTAGCTAATACCTCATTGCACATCTTAATAGCTTGTGCTTAAATAATAGCAATCTTGATTGCTGTGCAGTCATTAAACTATTTTTTTTCACATACTGTTTAACTGACCATTTTGTATGTGGTTTGGGAAGAAAAAAGTAATTATTGAAGTCTTAAGCAGTGAGTTAATTTCTAATGAAAGGATAATTTTATCCCAATGATTTTACATTTAATTAACTGAGGCTACACGTAATCTGAAGTTTAAGGCACGCTGATCCATTTCTGTATGCAGCAGAACGCAGCCCCCACCCACCCAGCGCGGGGCGCAGGGCAGCGCCTGCAGCAGCACTGGGGGACAGAGCAGCCAGAGCCCACACAGTGTGAAACCAGAGCTGTCTATGCACTGCTGTGCTGTCCTGAGGTGTGGGTTAGAGCCCAGAATGGGAAAATTACACAGTGACAGTTTCAGACTCTTTGAAGTTGCCCCCAGCCTCATCAGCACTTTGAGGATCTTTGCAGTACAGAAATTATGGCACAGGTTCTGATGAGGTGTGAAAGCAGGTGGGGAGGAGCAGCCTGGCCATGTCTGCGGGCTCTGCAGAACTGGCGGCTGCAGTGGCTGCGGGCAGAGCATGCTTGTTTTTGCCCTGGGACCAGAAGATTCCTCCTAAGGAGACTTCCCACGTTGAAGGGTAGTTCAGAAAAGGCTGGAATGGTAGGAGAGGAAAAATCACTTTTGCTCAAATAGAAAAATGACTTTGGAAGAAGAAAAAGAACAATGAAAAATCATGCTTCGGTCAGCCTGCAAGTGTTTGTTTTTGAAATGCCGACACATTCCCTTTTGGTTTGGACCCATCTTGGTGACTTTTCAGCCCTGTGCAGCTACACAGGCCCTGCTCCCCGCCGCCCATGTAGGCATCTCCATGCCACGAGGGAAATGCTTGTCAGGGTATTGATAAACAACAGATCTGTGTCAGCGCAGATGCCTTTTTAATGGCATGTCCCGAGGTGCAGACATTAGGGTGATATCCTCCTGCCTCCCAGCGATGTGCGCAGCAATCACTCCTCCTCAAGCAGGGGAAGGCTGCTGGGAGCCCGCTGCCCCTGCCTCATTAATGCACCTCCCTCTGCTGCTGTGGACAAGAAAAGATAAACCTGGAGCCCTGTTTGCAGCAGCAGGGCTCTGCTCCTGCCAGGGGATCGGTGAGGGCTGTGTGCAGATGCAAGGAATGGGGTGCAGAGCTGTGCATCCATCGCCCTGCAATCTACTGGCACTGTGAGCAGGGGAGCTGCAGCCCTGGGACTTAGCCACACCTGCTGCCTTCTCTCGGGACCAAAGTCCACGGATTGTACTGCTGGTGGAAAAAAATTCTGACAACTCTGTTTCATTTTGGACATCATTTGAATTCCAAAACAGTTGACACTTTGATTCTAATCATTTGCTCCAAACCATGTTCCCAAATAAAACTTCAGCAAGAGAAGTGTCCTATCTCTTTCAAAGTAATGGAAAATGCTGAAGTAGAGCTTTGGCCCTCGCAGCTCCACGGGCTTCCAGATGAGTGTTGATGTGTCCATGAGCTCTCGTGTCCACCTGTGTTACCTGACCCAAGGGCGTGCCTAAGGAGAGCCAGGGTCTGCACTGTTGTTGGAGCCTGAGCACCCACACACCACCCAGAGCACACAGCAACCCCTCTTCCAAAGAGCACCCAAACCATTTCCACTCCAGAATGCCTGTACTCAGAACAAGCACTTAGTCTAGGAGAACTTGCCAGCTTGTCAAGAAGAAACAAACCCATACGGCTGGCCGAACTGATCCCAACTGGACTGCAGGGCTCAGACTTAATATTCATGATTCAGCTCAGAATAAAAATTTCTCGAAAACATATTAGCTGCAAGATTATTAGCCCAGAGAGTCACAGGGAGATCAGGAACCTTATCACATGGTGCACTGATTGCTGCAAAAATTACAATTCTTTAAGGAAAATCTCTCACAGCCATGGTATATGGGTTTTAATATTCTGCCCATTGTCACAACTAAGCACCACCCTAGTAGCAGGCATGCAAATGGCAGGGGAGAGCTGAGAAAGACAATAAAACTGGAAGCAGCCTTTGGAAGGGCAAATAAATAATTTGATTGCAACACGAAAGTGTTTTCCGGTTTGATGGGCATCTCCTTTTCATTGGAAATAAACCAGGCTAAATGGCTCAATTGGTCCTGTGCACCCAAAAATGGGCCCAGCTAGCTTCTTCTCTCAGTAAGAGTGGGTATCGTGGAGGTACATAAAAACATAGTTTATTGTGAAATTAAGTGTCCTGTTCTTGAAAACAACTCCTAAATTTAACATTCCAAGGCTGCTGCTGTTTATTTGCACTCTCGGAGCACTCTCAGCGCTGTCCACTCAAGTACTCGAGAAATACATTGTAATAAAAATAAATGGACAGTTTGGGTTTCTCTAAAATTAAAACAGGATATACAGCAGACTTGCACTTCTGCCTTGAACCGAGCTAGCCTGTGATAAAGTCACATTGTGTCAGAGATGGCAAATTATGTATGCTAATTACTTACCGGAATTTCAGATTTGTCCTTACCATAATTAAAAAGGTGTCACTTTATTAGAATAGGGCTGGAATGATGGGGCTTGGAGCAGTGGAGGAGATTTCTGGTTAGAGATAATTACCAGTGATGTATTCCTTTCCCTCACTGCCATTTTTGCTGCAATCTCCCCATTACTGGGTAATGGATGGCTGGCACGGCTGTGCGCTGCCGGCCCGCGAGAGCCCCCGGGCTGGGCCTGGACACCAGGGCTGGCTGGCACCAGCACTGCACCCACGGGATGTGGCAGCAGCAGTGAGTGCCAGCGGCTCAGGGGCAGCTGCACCCGGGCTCCACCAGGACGTCCCATGGGCAGCGTTCTGGGAGCTTCGCATGTGCCTCTCAGAGTGCCCACGGCAGGGCTGCCATGCTGACAGCAGCCTTGCTCCCTCTGGCACATGCCACAAGGCCACGAGGCAGCTCTGGATGTCCTGCAGCAAACCGGGGCTCTCCTCCTCACAGCCCTTCCCTGGCACTGCTTCCAGCACGTGCCCTGCTAAAAGCCTCTGCTAAGGCTGACACATTATTTATATGCGTGGTAATATCTTTCTGTTGGCAGAAGAGACTTGAACCTGTCGAGGGCAAACTCAAGTCTCTCCCAGGGCCTGGCAAAAGAAAATAGCAGCATTTAACCGCTATGAAAGTCACAGCGTAAACAGGGACATGGAGAGAATAATTGCATGGCTGGAAAGCTGGGCTCCACGTTATCATTATACATTGAATTCTTGGTCTGTAAGTACAGGGCTGGTGTTAACCCCCGCAGAAGATGAAGGTTATAAAAGAGGCATTACTTGGAAAGGTCAGCAGGCTATGCAAACATGGTGCAGATACAACACAAAGATTCAGTACTAAGAGCTGTTTGCAGTGGGTTGGAGAGGCAGAGCAGTGGGAAAAGTGGGCTCTGACACCTGAGCATTTGTTACAGAGTCTGGGAGACTCCTTCTGCTGTGAACTTGGTGAGCAGAAGCCTAGGTGAGATCCAGACCAAACTCAGTGTTGCTGGCAACTGAGCACTAATTAGCAGTGGCTGCTTGCCATGGAAGATGCTCTGCAGTGCGATTTGCAGCTAGTGGCACACTGAGCTCCACAGCATGCCTGGAAATGCTCAGGTGAAACAAAGGGGGAGAGACAGCTGTTCTGTCTTGATACCACTGAGGTCTGGCTGCATACTGTCATCGATCCCAACACTAACTCAACATATTTGGGCAGTTAAGGCACTTTTTTCTTATAAGAGAGACATCTCTAGGTTAAATGCTGCACTGCAACGCATGTGGTACATGTCTGGTCTACCCACAGCACAAGCAGTTCTTATGGTTGATGGAGAGACCCATCAGCCTCCACATTTTTATAAAAGATTGTTTGGTTAGCTCATGAGGCAGTGTTGCTATTGCCAAAGGGTTTTGCTCCCCAAGCCTGTGTTGAATATTGTATTATTTTGCCATGCTCAGAAACTAAAATTACAACAATTTAATTTTGAATATGGTAGCATTATTACCATTTGTATTTGCCATTTCATAAGACTTTTCATTTCAACTGCTTTGCTTTCCTGTCAAGAGGAAAAACCTTCAATCTATTGGCTTTTACCAGAGAGAGAACTGTGCTGGAATGTAATGCAGTATTGTATATTTCTTCTCTAATGCTCTTTTGAACAAAATCATCTATTTCATCAACAGTATATCAGCGGTGACCAAAGACCATTAAATAATGCATCTCACTCAGGAGCAGCGGAGCAGGGAAAGGGCTCTGACCTGTTTTAAACCTTATTACTTTCTTGCATTATGCCCCTCACTGCAATCTTTTTGTTTAAGTGATTTCAGCTGAGGCGTTGCTTCCTGCCTTAAAATACAAGGCAGACATGTTATTTCTGAGGTATTTGGTAGACTCAGCCTCAGCATTTCCCATTCAACATCTAAAACAGCCTCTGCGTATTAATCTTTGTTAACCTTGCCACATACACACTCATACACGCGTGTGTCAGGGGGCTGGTGTAAATAGCATCCCTCTGTATTTTGACATCCCGTGTGAAGCCTTTCCATATTGCTCACACTTGAGTTTTTACTTCCTAGCAAATGCTCGGTGCTTGCAATTAGCAATCACAGGGTTGGTAAAGCATGCAGGAATATTAATCTAGAGTGGAATAGCTCAGAAAATAGAGATACTGCCATAATAATCAGAAGGTCGGGACTTGAACTATAGGCTGAGATTTAAGCAACACAGCAGTACCACAGACTTGCTTTGATTTACCTCTGCCGTTAGTGCTGAGGAGCTTCTCAGCTCTAGGGGTGTCTGATGATGGAGGAGCCAACGATGACCAAAATGAGTAATGCACCATTATTTTTTCTCTCCCAGGGCTGCCCCGCACCCAGGCTCCTCTTTGTCTCCCAGGGAGGCTCCAGGCCGGTTCCTGCACTGTGAAACATGAGTGTCTCCAAGGGGACAGCCGACCCGCTCCAGGGCTCTGTCCTCCCACCACTGCTCCCGACGGCAACGGTCCCTCCTGGCCCGGCCCTCGCCATGCACTTGGCCACCGATACAAGTGGCACAGGGATGAGGGCTGTGGGGTCCAGGGCAGGGAAAGCCACCTGCAACAGCCTGGGCAGGAGCGCAGTGCTGCAGGGTGTAGCGCGGCTGCTGCAGGAAGGCTCTGCTGGGCGCTGAACTGGCGGCCATGCTGCAGAGCTGTCTCACTGCTAGCCCTTGTGAAGCACAGACCCCCATCAGCCTGCAAGGAGAAAGCCTCAGAGACTTACAATTACATTTTCTCACTAGTCTAATGAGGTGAGAGACAGACAGAGGAGAGAGTTCCCTGGGCTAATTTTCCAGCCAGCAACCACTGCATTGCTCTAGTATTGTGAGAGGCGGAGGAGAAATGACTCTTCCATATTAGAGACTCTTGCTGAAGGCATTTTGGAGCATATTCCTCTAGGACACTACAGCAAAAAAATCAAGATGACAAACCACTATACTGCGCTCAATTGGGATGCAGAAACCCTGCAAGAGATGCGCGGTGCCGGGGTGCACCAAGTGCAGGAAGCTCCTGGGCAGTGGGAGCAGCTGAAGGGCTGGCAAGGGTCTGCAGGGAGCAGTGCTCGGCCAGAATCACTGTGTGCGGTGCTTTTCCTGAGCCAGCAAGACAGGAGGTCAGCACCTGCTGCATGGGGGAGGAATGAGCTGTAAGAGGGAGAGAGCATTGCATTTGTCTCCGCAGCTATCAGGCAATTTGTTATCATGGAAATGTTAGCAATGGGATAATCACTGTCCGGTGGGACCGGTGCTGTTCTCCGTGCGGCAGGCACTGGCAGAAAGCTCTGCTTCCCTCCGGGCATGTTCAGTCTTTCAAATAGAAGAAATCCCAAGAAATCCCTTTTCATATCCACAAGGAACATGGGAGGGAGCGCTCACTTGTTGTTTCATAACCTCTATTGTCCATGCACTGGTTTCGGGTTAAGCTCAACACTTGGCCATTTGTAGATACTTGGATGATTTGTTGCAAGTGTTTGTTCAAAGGTTTTGTGCTCCTCTCATATTCTGGGTTTGGTACAGCAGATGTGCTTCTAGCAACGGCAGAGTGGGCCTGGAGAAGTGCCTTTCTGATCTCAGATTAAGTCAGGTAGAAGGGTAAGCACCCTTTCCTCTTTCGTCATGACACAAACTCCATGAGCATGTACATCCGTTTGCATGAATGTGGGGCATCCATGTGGGACAAGCAAACCCTAAGTGAGATTGAACCTTTCCCATCTCAGAGACAAATCCAGCTGGTCATGTTTATCCCTTGGTGTGCTCTGTAGAGTTCAGAGCTTGCAGGTAGTTTTGGAATTAGCTTCAGCCTGAGATCCGTTCTTGAGGTGCAGGAGGAGCCCACCCCTCTCCTTTTTGCTGTCTGCACTACTCTGCTCATGCAAACTAGCAGGAGTTCTGTCAAATATCAAATAAGAATTTTGTTGCTGAAGCTCTTGGAAAATTGACAGGTAGCATGCAAGCAAACATTAAATCAATAACAGCAAATTTCCCCTGGGAAGCTTGTAGTGTTTTCTCATCAAAATCTTTAAATCCTTAAAGAAACCATAAAAGGTTTACACTCCTCACATTGGTTAATCTGGTTACCTCTGCATTGCTCAGCGCGGGCTGATCGCCGAGCAGCAGTGTAATACCCAGCGCTGATCACCGAGCGGTAAGTGTAATACCCAGTGCCCCACGCTCTGATGTATTGTAGCTTTGTTAGTCACTGTGGCTCCTTGGTAAATTCATTTGGAGTCCTCCGGGGTTTTAAATCTCTCATTTGGCCAACAACGAGGTCTGAAAAGATTGCAGTTCATTTCGACCCATAGTGGATGGAAGGCTCATTTACTGGCTGCAGGCAACTCAATCAGGCTGGCCGCTGATGAGTGAGTGACTTGTTCAGACCGCTAGTCAATATGTGTCTGCTGTGATAGAATGTCAGCATCTGCTGGCTGCTCCTGTCTCCCAGTGCTCTGGCTTTTTTCATTTGGTCTGATCAATGTTATTAAAAACACCTAGGAGTTCCTTAACTGCTCTGCCACTTGAGGCTTTTCTTTCTTTCTCTTTTCTTAAACACAACTTCATATTATCTGCAAACATGTGCAGATGATGTACACGGATTGATTTTTTTACACGGATGTACAAGTGTGGGGACTCAGTGTGTGCGTATGCTCACATATGTTATATTTTATAGGAGATGGTTTTAAAATTACATCACCCTGGTTTGATTTTTTTGTATGTGCTGCCCCGAAGTAGCTCAGATTTAGAGCCTTTTACAAACATCTAACAACCACTACTTGTGAATAAATTTTTAGATACAAACTTGCAAAAAATAATACACCTTGCCCAAAATTTAAGCTAGAATTTCCAAGTGGAATCGATAACATCTCAGGAACACCTGTACATTAAAATGCAGGTCATTACTCCAAGCAAAGGACAGATACGGATTAGGTGCATAACCACAGGGCTAAAATCCTGTTATGTGATGGGTCTGCAGCACAGACATCACTGCCCCTTGGCTGCGCACCCACTCACTGCCCAGCAATCCATTTCCTGGGGGTGAGAGACACACCACGACACAGGCAGGTCAGCTACTAATTATGTAAAAAAACAAAATCAAAAAACAAAACAAGCAGAATGCAGATATATTGCTAAATATTTTAATTCATCTGCCCAATGTGCCTGATTCTGTGGGACTCACATTTCTCCCGGTGGGGAAGGACAGCTCAGTGTCACTGGGCCATCTGGGGGCTCTGCCCATGCCCTGCTCCGTGTTTGTGCCATCAGTGGTGTTCCTCCATCCTCCACCAGCACATAGACATCTGAACTCTTGCTCACTGCAGTGCTGCCCAGGTTGCTCAACGGTGGGTCTGCACTGGGATGCTTGGTCTCAGGAACATGGCCTGCATGCTGCCTGATGACCATGAGCACACCGTGGCTATGCTGCCCCATCTGCAGAAGGATGAGGTGCCAGCTCACCCTGCACTCCTCAGGTCCCTGTGGCACACAGGCGAGGCAAGGTGATCTGCTGTGACCTGAGGACATGCCTCAGAGCCATCCCCTGCTCTCCTCCCTGCCCCCTTCCTCTGCAATATGGCATCCAAAATAGATACCAAGAAATGACCTGCCAGGAAAAAAATGGAAGCCTATAATTATGTTATTGAAAAACTGTTCCATACTGTATTATTTAAGGTTATTTTATTATGATGTTGAGATGAGTTTCTTAAAGAAGAAACTCTGGTTTTATTGCGCTCCTCATGGAGAGAAGCCTTGGGTGATTTGATAGCCTATTTGAACAAGAAGGATGCTTTACGAGCCCCTATAAAAACTGATGACCCCACTCACATTTGTATTTAATGAAATAAGGAGGAGCTTTGGTTATGTTTTCAATAACCTTCACTGCTGTTTCAGACCTGCCTCAAATAAGAGTCAGAATCTGCATGTTTCTGCAGGAGCCAGGCGGCCACAGGGCACTGAGAGACCCAGCCTGGCTCAGGCTGCAATGGGACACTGTGCCAGGGATGGGACAAGGAGTGGCAGTACTGGGAACGGCCCTTGGGGAGGTGTGGGGGATGGGATAGGGAGAGGGGCCCAGTTCTCCCTCTGAATCCTCCTGGGGCACCTGCACTCACATTGATCCTGAGTAACTTCCTGGATACAAAACCAAGGTTTTCCACTACAGAAGTTCTGTCTGTCATAAAACATTAAATCTCACTGAAAAGTTCCAGTGCTTGGATTCTCCCCATTAAATTAAATAATTGCTGCTGCTGGAAGGCTCTGTGGCTCATGCTGTGAGCCAGCAGGCACTTTTCCTGCCTCTCCTTGGCATAAGAGGAGCCTCAGGGCCCCGGCTGTGGCTCAGCCAGGTGCAGCTGCACAGTGCTCCAGGATTCCGTGCTCATCCGAGCCCCCCCGGACCCGGAGTGCAGCGCCCAGTGGCAGAGGTGGTCCCAGGCGGTTGGGGCAGCTGGCTTTGCCCTGGTGCTGCTTTGGGGAGCACAGACACCAAGCACCCAAAAAAGCCCAAAACCAGCCCTCAGTGCTCTGGGACACATGAGGGCACCCCTAAATGTCCAGGGGGAACAGTTTGTTGCAGAGCCCCAGCAGTGTGCACGGTAGTGCTGAGCATGACCTGGACCGAGTCATAACAGCACTCCTCTGTGCTGCACAGTCGCCAGTAACCTGAACACTTACTGGAAATGTGATCTTCCCTGAGCTGAGATGCACATGTTGACCCAGTGGTCCCCACACAGCACGCCAATTGTAAGGGGACACAGCTACGTGGGACAGAGCAGGACAGCTACTTGTCTTATGGCCATCTACAAAGCAAGGCCTAATTAACTTTAATCAATGGGGCTTTCTCTATTGAGTTGTCCAGAATTTGATTGCTCCCTGCAGCAATACCCAGCAAGGTTAATGTGAGATGAATGAAATCAGAGAGAAGAAGCGGAGGCAGGGAGGCCCCTGGCCCCACACTGTGCCTGGGACGGCCGTGTCCCACAGGGCCCGCAGATGTCCCACAGCCAGCACCATTCCGTTCCTCCGCTGAGCTCAGAGGTGATGAGGTGGAATCTGGCAGAGTTTATTAAAGCACATCCAAGCCCTCCGACTTACATTTGCATTCACAGTTTGATGTAGATGCCACATAAGCAGATGCCTATGAATAAGCTAGAACAGGGTTATAACATCCTAGTGGTGGAGTGATTCAGTGTAATGCCTCGGCAAGCTGTTCTTTAATGGGCTGGAAGTCTTATTTTTACGATCATTGGAACGTAAAGGGTCAGAATCTTAATCTTCTAATACTGTGTTTTTAACAACATTTACACTTTAACATATTGAAAAATCTCATCTCTTTCTGCCAACCGGCATGACAACACAATTCAAATCGATCAGTACAGCAGTTTATTTAGGTATTTTACACATAAATCACTCTGGCTGAAATACTTCTTTTCGCTTCCAGTACTTCTTAATATCTCAGTGTTTCTAACTTTTATGTTTCTTATTTGAGACTCCAGAGTTGGGTGAAGTCTCCCTCCTGAATAATTCAGAAGCCTCAAAGAAAGGACAGAGGCGGGTTACAGTCCGGCATGCAGTGCAGACACAATTCTTTATGGCTCATTACAACAGGGAAGCCGGTACCCAAGGAAAACAGAAAGTTTGCAAATAGTCTGCAGGTATGAGGAGAATTAAATCATGCATCGTCCTACAAAACTGACAGGGTACGGAAACACATCAGGAAGAGGAAACGTTTCTGCTTCTGTGAAACCTATGGCAATGAAGACGAAATATATTTCAGAGCTTACAGATCTTAAACAAAACATTCAGTCTAGGAGCTTCCCAGAACAAATGGATTTGATTCATCTCTTGGATGAGAAGAGGGAAAAAAAAAAGGAAAAAAGGATGTTCAGTGGAGGTTTCCTGGCTCCTTCGCTAACAGTGCTGTCCTGCTGTGCCGGCTCTTGCCTTCCATAGGTGCTCTCACAGGACCTGTGCCCAGGCTGAAGCCTCAGCAGAAGCATTTCTTGTGGATGCTTAGTTGTGTTGGGACAGTGGGGCCAAAGGTTTTGGCTTATAATTTAATTTAAAGGTCCTCCACCAGTTCTACTGTTTCCTGGACTAGAGTTCTCTCCAGTCCCATGTGAGAAAGGAGCTGTGCATACGGGCTGAACCACAATGATTTGATTCATGGGCTGAAATCATCATTGAACAAGTGTCACAACATGGCATTAGATTAAGAACTAAAGTGATGGGCTATGGTGAGCCTGTTCATTAGTATTAATAGAGCTTAATTAGGCACAAGCATGGTGTTGTAAGGAAATGTGAAGAGGTGCCTGCGGTTTCCATGGTGGGAAAAAAAGAGGTGCTATTCATTAAAGGTAAAAGAAGCCCTTTGTACCTTTCTCTAAATGACAGTGCAGCTCAGGCTTGAGAGGAGTCCTGCTGCCCCAGGAGAGCGAGGGAGTTAAAGCCAGGCTCAGGGTAAGGAACCCAACAGAGGATGGGAAAGTCCGGATGAAAACCAGGCAGTGAGGGCTGCTCTCTGGTGAGCTCTGCTCTGTGAGAGGGGAGGAGATGATATGCTACGTTGGCCCCCCCATGCTGGGGGAGGGCAGGCTCTGGCTGCTGCAGCCGGGGCTGAGGGCACCGCTCAAGGTCCCTTTTGGAGGGAGAAAAGCAACATTAAAATAAGTCTGCAGGAACTGGTCTCTGAGTGGCACTGCACCAGCAACGCAGGTGGCTTTGCTGGGGATGTGGTTGTTTTGCAGCCATAGTAAACATCCATGGACGCATCTGATGTTTTTGTAATGGTTTCGGTTGTTTCCTTCTCTTCAGTACCCTCCCTTTTGCACCAGTTCACTTCCATTCATGCTGCTCTTTGCTTTATGGTTCTTAGACCATTGTGCATCTCTCCCCATTTGGCAGCATTAAATTTTATTTACCATATGTCCCTACTGCTGCAAAGATGATAAAACCCTTTGGATTTTTGTTGTTGCTGTAGCTAGCTCATTCAGTGCTCACCTCAATTTAGCGTTCTCGGCAAGTGGAGCTGATTTGTTGTTGGTTTTCAGTCTAACCGGGGTCCAAGCTGGGACAACTGCCAGGCTACACTGCAAGCCCACACTTCACTACTGCTTTTTTTTTTTTAAAGCACTTTGCCAGATACCATCCCTGCAGGAGGTCTCTAAAACCTCCATGGTAGGAGAGAGCATCATATGGACCTTTGGCAAAGAACCAAGAGAACTGCCAGCAAAACCTGAGGTACATGCTTATTTTTCACTTCTGTTCATATTCTGTTGAAAATATCTCCCCTTGCTGATTGTACGAATCAATGCCATTATACCTGGGGTTAATGTGCATTTCAGGCCGGCTATAGCAGACAAGTGGAAACACAACCTGGGAAACACATCCAGGACCAGATGGGTTCTGCCCTTTTTCTGCACTGCCTTCCACAGGCTGAACTGCCAGAGGAGGCAGCAGCCAGGGGAAAAGTGCTCCTTTGGACACCGTGACGGTCTTATGGCAGCTGAAGTCCTGGAGCCAGAAGATATGGAGAACTGCCTCCTGCTCCCACAGCCAGAAATACATCTGCACTGAGGGCTCTGTAGTCTCTGGGGGAAGCCAATCTCTTGCACTTGTTACCAAAGCTGGTACTTCCCTCCTATTATGTTTAAATTAAAATGCAGCAGACCATTTTAGCACTCATGAATGAGTGAAACGCAGAATGCTGGTACACCAGGCTTTGCTGCTGCATGCAAATGTATCTGGAAACAATGGCTTAAAATTGTTTCCACCTTCAAACACATCAGGAGGTGATTTCAGGATCCTTTGTGGAATACTAATACTTCCAGAAGTCTTTTAATTTTCAGTCACTGAAGGGGCAGAGTTTGAGATGCAGCTAGCTCTCCTTTTAACAAAATAATCATCATCTCTCACTTTCATAACATCTTCCAATTCAAAGGGTCTCAAATGGAGGCCTTCATATCTCTGAGAGCATCGCGCAGCCAGACGCAGAGCTCTGCCAAAGCACACTGACATCAGGATGGCTCTGCATGGCCCACTGAGTGCATTTGCATGATCGCCGAGCAGGACGAGGGCTGAGCTGCCATTCCAGTTGTCTGGCACAACTTTACCCCAGTAATGGGTTGTTTGACAAACACTGCCATTGGCTCACTGAAATATTTGGGTACTGGAAACTGACCCCCAGGACTGCCATTGCAGCATCCCAGTGCCCACTGCCCGCGGGCTCTCCCTTCTCAACAGGGCTGTACAAACAGCTCTGCCTTCGCTGGGCATCGGCTGCCAGTGGTGCCCCGTCGGGCTCTGGATGGGGGCAGTGCCACCGCCCCATCACCGCCCCCACGTCCCCATCCCCACGTGAGCCACATGGCGCCCGGTGCCGATCTATGGAGAACCAGACTTGAAGAGAGCTCAAATTAAAGGTAAGTAATTTCCTTTTTTCCTACCTTGAAATTCCTATTGATTTCCTACCTAAATAGAAATTCCCATTGATTTCATGTCTGTTCATATTAGTATGTTACATTGTCACCTTTTCTTTGTAATATTATGTTGTTTTATGCATCTGTGTGTTTCGGAGCACCGTGCAGACCCCGCACACCTCCTCCCAGGGCTGGGCGATGCTGTGGGAGCAGCAGAGTGGTGCTGCCCATGCTGGGCCCTGCCCGCTTTCCCTGCCCGCTCCCACTGCCAGCAGCACGGCGCTCACCCGTCACGGCTGAGCTGGCACTGAGCAGGAACGCAGCCGTGCTGCTCGTGTGGTGCTCTGCCGGCTCCGCAGGGGTTATTTTTCTAACGCTTCCCACGAAATCTGCTTTCTGTTTAGAAATCCTACAGCTAACAGCCTGTTGTGGTCCTCACATCTCCGCTGGTCAGACAAGTATCTTCCCCCTGTCCCCGGCGTCCTTTATTTCTCACACCTCACTGAGCAGGCACCGCCATGCCGAGACCTCTGACCGAGTTGTCAAGGTGACGAGTGCTGTTATCCTAAAGTAGTTATTTCACATACATGGTATTTTGTCCCTTGCTTTTATTGAAACACAGAGAAGAGACCAATTATCTTCCTAATGGTTTGCACAGCTTCCTTCTTCTTTTAAATGGGAGTTAATGACAAGCAGTGTGGGCACAGTGTCTTTTTGCACCCGGGAGCTCTTAGGCAGCCCCTGATTTCCAGATGCCCGTGACACAGGGCAGCTCCACTCAGCAGAGCTCTCCTTGCACAGGCACTGCCACCAGATTTCTCTGCAAAATTAAAACATTTCCGCACACAAATGAGTGCTGGACTGTCTGTATGGCTGCAGGTGGGGAGGCTCCAGGACAGCAGCAGCGCACGGGGGTCCCCACGGGGCGCATGGGAAGGCAGGGCAGTGCACAGAGAGCCCTCCGATCCTGGCAGCTGCCAGGTGCTCCCATGGCAGATCCTGGTCTGCACAGCTCTGGTCACCAGTTGTCCCATGTCTCCCTCTCTGGAAGTGGTGAATTAAAAAGCTGAATCTATGCCAGTCTGAAGCCAAACAACAAGGAAGAGGCACTCTTCTGTCACACACAGCCTCTTGCTACGGTGCACCAATGGGAACTATCAGGCAGCAGCTCTCATGCAGAACACAGGCAGAGGTTTGGTTGCCAGTGCAGCCCTTGTGAATCCACTCTCCCTTCCTGCGGGTTCCGCAGTGCACAGGATCTGTTCCCAGCTGGGCTGAGGCTTTGTGCACCTGCGCTGCATTTTTCCTGCTCCAGAGTTTGTGGAGCTCAGCAGCTCGGATGTATACACAGGAAGGCTTTGCCCAGGCAGGCTCCCCCACTCTCTAGCATTGTTATTGATGTGATGCAGCTCGGTGGATTAGTAACGGATGTGGTATAAGCCACAGGGTTTCTTTTTGCCTTCATGCGTGCATTACCCCATCAAGAACAGAGGTTTCACTGGCACCTCCCAAGTCACACAAAGCAGATAAATACTTGGCAGATACTATGTTTGAACACAATCGGTCTCGGCAGTGAATTGATCTCCGTGTAACAGCCTGGCATATATCTGCAGGTTTTCTTTTCGCAGGGCAAATGCAAGTTGTGCTGGAACAGATATGGATTTGGATTACGTAAAGCAGGAAATTGTGCATCTCTGTGTCGAGATCCAAAGGGAATGTGCAACTCCACCACTGCAGAGCCAGGAGAGAAGTGCTACCAGCCGATGTGCTGACACGGCTCCAACAGGCACCTCACCGAGCTGGGTGCTCATTCTCAGGGCCTGTTGCTGTTCTGCTGGCTGCAGCCTGGACACAAGGGATCGGAGAGGAAAAGGCATCTCTTCATGGCATCAGCGTGCAGGCATTCAGACTTCAGATCCAGGATCGGAGCCCCACAGCCTCACGTCCTCCCGGGCATGGTTGATGTGAGGAGATGCTAGAATCACCTTTCCCTTCAGAAACAGGATTGGCATGAGCTCCTCGTGGTGGTAACGTGCATCTGCATGGAGCTGGGCGGTCCCAGGCATGGGGTGCAGGAGCCGTGATCATACCTACGTCACACGCCCTGCCTGAGCACTGTGCTAATGCTGTTTTAATCTTTTTCCACTTTGGAACATTGCAGCAAAATCCACCTGCAGATTGTTTATCTTGTTTTGTTGTGAATAAAGGTGCGGCCTTTAACTTCCGTGAGTGTAGTGGTTCGGTTAATGTCTGGGCAACAGAGGCAGGGGATGGGGGCATGGCAGTGTTAATGGGAGAACAGCTCATTTATAGTTCCAGCATGCTTTATGACATCAAAAGAGCATTGAGAGAATGCTTGGGATAATGTTAATTAGGGCTCAGAAATAAATGCTTTGCTTCCTCATTAATTGTTATCACTTTGTTGTGCTCATTAGAAAGTGATTCCTAGCAAAGAGCTGCTAAAGGTTGTGCAATGTGGCAGGCAGCGTGTGATGCACATGGAGGATGTGGGGCAGCCGTGGCCCTGCGTTGGTCTTGGAGCAGTCCTGTGTGGGGCGGTGCAACGTGGGGCAGTGAGGCAGCGGCGCACAAACAGATCCCCACCTTTGTCACAGACCAAGGAGCAACTCTCTTTCTGTGAAGTTTTCTTGTCTCAGCCATTTCTGTAGATTATATGAAAAAGCACTTCAGAAAATTGAATAATAAAACCGTAGTGTAAATCCTTTTAAAAAGAGATCAAAGACCAAAATGCTAATAAGGCTGGGATGGGAATAAAATCCAGGCTCTTCTGGTAAAGTAGAATAGTAATAAAGAAGGCCCACAAAGAGAATAACGAATTAAAAACAAGTTTGAAAAGAGCAACAGAGAAAAGAGATTCGAAACAACCAAAGGAGAGGCCCTTGCAGAGAAGGCTGTCACACAGCAGCCACACTCAGCACCTGATGCCCATGCACGGCTGCGGTGTCACAGCCCCGGGCTCCCTCAGCTTCCCATGTGTGGATGGGACCTGCTGTTGTCAAAGCCACTTTGGCACAAGTGAGAGCCAAAGCCATGTTCTTGGTAGCTTGTGTCCTTCCCTGGATTTTCCCAAGTTACTCCACAGGTCAGAAGCACCGTGCAGTCATAGACCATGGATCATCAAGGCTGGG
>CM074592.1:540000-605000 GCA_037305975.1 Chrysolophus pictus | reverse complement strand
ATTGTAATTCAACTACTTGTGATATTTTGGTACCAATTAATATTGATTTTACAATTGGTTTACAGAGATGTTGTTTTATTACTAATATATTTAATGTGCAAATCAATAAGAACACTTGTTTGGCTCTCTCCCTAGAAGGTAATAAAATCAAATATCTCAAGAGTAAAATGCTATCTGATCCATAAATGGCAGCAGCAGATGCTTAATGTAATAGTTAAAGACTATGCAGCATTCTTGGCACCTTCCATGCATTTTCCACATACACTGTACTAAAGTGACACTCAATAACTTGCTAGTTACAAAAAGTTTGGTAAATTTGTTGGCACCATGTCAGCCCAAATGAAGGCTTCAGTGCCAAGGAATGGTGCCACATGGACAAACCAGATGTTCCCAACTGCTCCTGGAAGCAATGCAGGCTGCAGAGGTTCTTCTGGGTTTCCCACATTTGGAGTCCATAGCAGAAGACAGCAGCACTCCGATACCTCTCCTGCTTCCCGGATCCCAGGTGAGAGTGAGCGGCTTTTTGGGAAAGAGAGAAAAGGAGGGAAAGAAGGAGAGAGAGGACACAGATTTCTGCAGGCTGACAGCTGTCCAACGCTTCTGAAAGGCGCAATGATATGTGGGTGCTTCTGGGAGGCATTTGCAGAGAAAAAATTAGACAACGCTGCTGTTCCATCACAGGTGTCCAGCACTTCTCTTTCCTTGGGTTTTGCTGCTGTGGGTCTCGTTGGAAGGCAGAGCTGGGGGGGCTTCAAGGCTGGGGCGATGAGGGGGGGAATGAGGCATGGGTGAGGGCATGCAAATCTGGGAAGAATTAACTGAGGTCAAACTGATGTTAGAGAGGCTGGCGAGCTTCAGGACAGAGCAGGGAAGGAGCAGAGCTTTGCACGTTCTGTCCCTGATTCCCGCAGAACAGACACCATCTTGGCTGCCCTGCGCTGCTGGCAATGCTGTGCTGCAACATGAAGCAGCAGCTCCTCAGTGCTGGGGTTTGTGACATGTACTAACTGCAGCCCCTGAAACAGAGGGAATTTACCTTTGGCTACTGAAGATGATTTATGGGTGAGCAAATAATGAACTTGGCAAACAGTGCATAATAAAGAGAAAAATCTTACACTTTTAATTAGCCAAAAATAAATGACTGAGCATGGGATTGAATCCATTGTCTTTGCATCTCAAGTTCTTCATCTTTCTTTGCAAGTCATGGTCTAACAAACATATTGCAGAAGCTTTGGTTTTCTTTTCAAATGAGTAGAAAATTTTGAAATTCCTTTTCTGAAAAGGAAGACAAGCACCCTTGGGTCATCTCTGGCATTTTTATGTTTTATATTCAGATTTGCCATCTCTTGCCAAATACTTCAGGCTTGACATAGCTGCTTTTCAGAGCAGAAGAGCATTCCATGCATTTTCCCACCAGCTGCAGGTTTTATCTGGGCTGCTATCTCCAACCTCCTTCACGAGACAGCAAACATCAGCAGAAACAGGCAGGAATCCTCCCCAGCCCTGAACCCCCAGCCCGGCTGCTCGCACAAGGGGTCTCTGGGGGCTTGTTGGCCAATGGATAACGGGGTCTACAGACATAATTCCCTGCAATTGACCCAAGGACACCGCCGTTCTTTGAGTGACCCTGAATGCCTGCTGCTCTCTGCTGAAGTGCCCTCTGGAGAGGTCGCAGGGGGATTTTTGGCCTGGGCTGTGCAGGCTGCCACACACCAGCTATGGTGGGATGGTGCAATTCCTGAGCTCAGCCCGCAGGTGTGTGCTGGGGATGGGGTCACTGCAGGCGCTTCCAGCAGCACCAGAATGGCCGAGAACAGTGGCTCTCCTCCTGCTTTAGCAGCTCTGGGAGGAGCAGGTCTGTTATTGCTGCTGTAAGAATTATTATTCCTCTCAATAAAAAATGCAGGTTAAATGAATGTGAAACAGCACCCTCCCGAATTCAGCTGCTGGCAGCCCGGTGCTCTGTTCTCCCTCCATCATCTCCTCCTCACAGACAGGTGAAATGGGACAGCTGCTTTTGTGGGGAAGTTGTAAAGTACAAAATGCTTCATTTCTTCATGGAAATGGAAATGCATGTGGCCTCAAACCAGGCAGAGGACTCTGCCGACACTGCCCCAGGGACCCACCAGTGATGGGGCTGAACGTGAAGGGTCACACCTGGCAGTGCATGATGACAAAATGCAGTGTGCAGTACTCCCTGCTCCATGCTGCTGGTGCAGGCAGCAGTCACGGCCATGCGTGAAGCAGTGGGCAGCACTGCATGGCACAGCTGGGCACCTGCACCCCTGCAGAGAGCCACCCACAGCTGCTGCTTCTACGGTGAGAGTGCTGCAAGACACACAGGGCTCCAGCCGGGCCCAGCACCAGGTGGCCTCAGGATTTGAGGGGCAGGAGGGGACTACAGAGGTGTTGCTGGGTCTGACTGTGCTGAGCCCCCATCCTGCTGCAGCACTGCGGGTGTGGTCATGCTGGGATGGAATGCCTGGATTCCCCATTTGGAATATGCAAGATGGAGACAATAGAGCAAAGTGTAACCACTGTTTACTGAAAAAAATTGTCAAGGATTTATTTATTGGAAGTGACTGAGGAATATGAATTCTACACTCCATTTAAAATGCTTTTTATTTCTCCCAGCCTTGGGGCTCTGAGTACATCTAATTTCACCCATAGCTATAATTCTCCACCAAACAGTTCCCGCTTCTCCTCTGGGTTCCCGAGGAGTCATTTTGGTTTATGTCCTCTCCCGATGCAGTTCGTGCAGTGGCTGGAGACAGTTACACGCCAGTGAACTTTCGGAGCCCTCCCTCCCCGCTGGGTGCACACTCACGCAGCACTAGGCAGCGGTGCTCTTCAAACAGCTTGACACCACACTATATATTTATTTAAAAAAATAAAACGCTAAACGTCTTTATCATGTAGGGGTTTCTCCTGAGGAGCTGTGTATTTCACTTCAGACACTTTGATTGTCCCTACCTTGCAGCTAACAAACTATTAGTTTTGTTAGTATATTTATTCCACTAAAATTGGAGCCCGTGATTACAAATCCAATACTGTGATTGAGTCAGAATTTGAAAATAAATCTGTCCGGGGCTCATCTGGCATTTTGGTGCAGCAGAGGCTGGGAACGCTGCTGCTGTGCCCAGCTTTGGCCCCGGGCCGCACCGTGCGGGGACCTCAGGACTCCACCACTGCAGCTGTAGTCATGGGCTGTTCAGTGCTGGAGCGTGGCCGCTTCCCATGTGAGCCATTGTGAACACAGCGCTGGGATTTGGAAACTGCGTATTGCGTGCATGGGTGTTTTCACTCTCGTGGACTGCTGGGCAGCCCAGCAGCACTGCTGTGACACAGTAAGGCTTGATCCCAATGCTTGGTGTCATTCAGAACAGTGTGCAGCAGTCGCTGTCCCGGTGCATGCTGCGGGAGCAGGGGCAGCGGGGCATCCTGAGCCAAGCGCTGCAGTGGGTGAGCTGCACGAGGGCTGAGCTCAGAGCCACTGTCCCGCACTTTGCCCCCCTCCTCTGAGTCGTGCACCAAGAACGTGTGCCAGCAGTATGTACACATGAAAAAGGACTGTCAGGGAAGATTAAAACCCCAGATGGTCTTTATCGTAAGATTATTTTTTCCATTTATTTATCCTTTTTTTTTCCTTTTAGCAAGAGCAGTCAGGTTTTGATATGATTAGAATTGCAAATCTTGCATGTTAAAAGGGAAGCACTGGAGTAAAAGGATGCTGCCTGTGTAATGAGACACATTTTAAATCCAGGCTAGGTAAATTTTGTGTTGAGCATAAAGGGTATGAAATAAACTAGCAGTAAGCTCAGCAAATGCCCCAAGGCGCGTCCCCATTAGTATTCCCATTTGTGAGCTCACTTCATAAGACTAATGGAGTTGCTACCTGGGGACATTAATTGTGCATGACACCATTGCCGAGCCTTTGTGCACTCTTACTAATATCACAGTGCCTCCTTGACAAAACGCCTGCAAAGATTACAAACATACCTAAAATAACTGCCACATTCACACTCATATTTGACAGGGATCTTCAAGTTCGGTTACAATAGAATTACCATCATTTCTTACACCTCTGGCTTTTTATTACATTAAACAATGGTTGATATTGCTTCCTTAAACCAGTGTCATATTGTGTAAAATCTATCTATCTCGGGCTTTTCTATTAAGCTTCCCATTCATCAGGGAAAGGTATAGCTTCCATATTTGACTCTTACTACAAATATTATATATTTCAGCACACATGCATGCACCCTCCCTCCATTTTAAAGGCACAGCAATAATTTTGTTCTTGCAATTAATACTGAGAGGATCTGTACAGTGTAAGGTGCTTGCAGGTCTTCCAGCATTAATTATAACGTGATCTGCTGGGAAAAGTCTTCCTGTGTCTGTCTCTTTTGAATGGAACTGTCCAGGATTAAGATGACAGATAAGAGGATTTGCTAAATTCACAGCCACCAGAGCAATGATGTGTTTAGTGAAATGGTTGAGTTGGGCTCTTTGGGAGCCCTGACACTGGGCTCTGTGTGTGCTGGCTGTGTGTGTGCATGGATGTGCCATGTTTGCCGCGTGTGCTGCGTTGGCGCTGATGGCCTCCCCCCCTTAAGTTGGCTGCAGGATCTGCTCCTTCTGCAGGCACCGCAGATCTGGTGGTTCTCCATTTCCAAGGGAGAGATGTCTTTGGGAGCCCACTGGAAATTTCAGCCTCGGAGGCAGTGTAAGGACACAGTATGAAAGCAAAATCATGGAGGCTCTTTGGGGATCCATTTCCTTGGAGAGCAGAATTTATCCTTGAGTGACCATGTCATGTTTTTATCATTTTAGGAATTGGGTGTTCGGCTTTGTTCCTGACACTGTCGGTGTGCCACCAGCTCTCTGTTCAGCTGCTTCTTCTCTTCACTGAGCTCCTCTGATGTTTCCTTGTGGAGAAGAACCATAGTGAACTGCAGGTAAGAGAAGGGGACTGATGAGCGGTGCATGAAAACTTCTCCTGTCTTTTCTTGCTGGCAGGCAGTGTGGACATGAGGCCATGGGGGTGTCTTACACTGTCCCATGTCCTCCTGAAATCACCAAGAAGTGGCACTGAGTGCCAAAAGCAAAGTGTGGTTTCATCTTCAAAAGACAAGAAAACGGTCAAGGGGTTGTCCTTTTTGGAAATAATGGCTTATTTCAGTCCCCAGCATCTGAGGCCAATCAAGCTGTGCACAGTGCAGGATCTCCATCGGCAGCACCGCCGCCCTCAGGGACACCCCCAGCCCGGCCGGGCACAGCAGTGCCTGCAGGTGCTGCCAGGGCCACCCTTCCTCACACTGCACACCATGTGGGATGAGCTGGAGGGGATGTCAGACAAGAGGGGCTGCTGGGTGCAGAGATCACCTGGCCTCTGAGTGAGGCAGTTCTGGGAAGCGTTGGAGGCGCGTGTGAGCCGAGAGACAGAGTGTGCATAAGGACGGGCTGCCCCTCAGAGCCAGCATGCTGCGATTTCCTGCTGTCTCATTGACTTCTTGCCAAAAAGGCCAAAATGTCAGAGTTTTCTCGGGAATTCTAAAGTTGGAACTTAAAGATACTTGGAGCACTTGGTTTAATAGACCTTCACATCAGTGTATTCCCAGTTCCACACAGTTCCCCAGTGACACGGGACCTTTTGTCAAGCACATATGAAATTAAGTGAAATAAAAATCATATTAAAAATTATTACCATCTAACAGCCATTAGTCTGCACATTGCTGTCACGTCTTGATGGATTTCTCACTTAGTTCAATGAATGTTCTAACGACAGTGATAAAATCACTCAGAAAAAATATAATAAACTGTTAACCCTTTCTGCCGCCTCTTGTTTTTCAAAGCCCTGTAAGAGTTGCTCTGCACTAAGTTGCTCCCAGGCTGAGGGGGTGCCGGGGAGGCCACTGCCGCGTGGGCACCCAGAGGTGCCGCCCTGTCCCCCAGCTGGGGATGTCATGCCAGGCACATGGCTCTCACTGTGCGCTGCCAGGACGGTGACAGCGTCTCCAGTGGCCTCTGCTGGGCAAGGCTGCAGATGATCGGGAGCATGTGAAGGAGATGTGGGTATGAATGGCCGAACCAAGCAGGAGAGTGGCTGCTCCTGGGACCGGAGGTGGGTGCACCTCAGGAGCAACGCGATGGGTGTGAGTGTGTGGGTGTGTGCAGCAGGCGTGGGCTGGAGCTGGGAGTGGCTGTGGAAGTGCAGCAGCGCTTGCGAGATTGGTGCAGTGTGATGCACTCAGCTGCCACTGCTTCCGAGCTGTGCTGGGCCTCCTGCCTTCCGTGACTGCATGCACACATCGATGCAGGTGGCAGTGCTGGTGGATCCTCTGTGCTCCTCTCATGGACTGCCTGCAGTGCAAAGGGTCGCAGCTCCTCACCTCACCTGGAGGAGTTAGGCCCTGGGCTCAGCACTGCTCCACGGTGACACTGCAGCATCTGCCCACCGCCAAAAGCATTTCTGATTGCAGGAGCAGCGAGGAGAGTAAATACGGTTTTGTGAGAGCTGTCACTCAGTGAATTGTTCCGTGAGACAACTGACTGCAGCATTAGAAAGACAGATTGATGCTCCCAGGAAGATCAATGGGTTCATCAGGTCTCCTGATGCACACAGCTTCCTCCATGCAGGTGACATCTGGGGCTGCTCTCATGGCTGGAGCTGCCATGCTGCATCACTGGGGGCTGCGGGTGGGGGCAGCCTGGGGGTGAGCTGCAGGAATTAGCAGCAATCAGAGGGAGCCAGAGACAGAGACAAACAAGCACCGGACAAACGATGTTAGGGAAGCAGCAGGTGCTGGTCAGGTGAGGAGCCAGCATGCTAACGGCAACGGGCACTGCTCAGCCTGGAGCACTGCACAGGGCTGCAGAGCACGCAGAGAGCACACTGGGTGCTGGATTGAGGGCGGGCGGCTCCAGGTTGGACTCGGGGTGTGGGGAAGGCTGCGAACCACTGCTGCATGGCACTGGGCAGCAGCGTGCAGCGCCCACCCCACAACATCAACGCCCACCCACTGCCCTGTGGGCTGCCCCAAGCCGGGGGGTGGGCTGTGGGCGGTGGTACTGCGGGGTCACTGCTGCTGCTACAGAGCACGGTCATGGTGCTGGAAGGGGCTCGGCACCGGAAGAGCCAGGTGTTAAATGGGAAATCCAATTGCTCCTCCTTTGTTTTCCTTCTTCCGTGCCGAGAGTGAATTAAGTCAAAGCCAATTCTGAGGAGCAGCAGATCTCCCCCACCATCCATCACTGACGGGAGCACGGCCGGGCAGATCTACAAGCCTCTGAAGGCTTGCGCCGAGATGTTGTCCCAAATCTCATCTCCATGGCTCATGGTGATTGATCTCAGCTATTCAGATCTGTGGAGCTCAATGATTTCTCTCTTCTAACCTCTACCTGCTTCCTGGCTTTGTTTTATAAGGAAAAGATTCTTGTAGGATGGTTTTGTTTAGAAAATAAACTTAATCACATCTAAAATAATGAGACTGAATCCATTCGCTGCCTGTAGCTCAGATGTCAAAGCTGCCCCACGATTACCCTGCGCTCTGGAGAAGCATGATCTATGTGCTCACATTACGTTTTGGCAGGACACACAGAGAGTGACTCCGGGGCCTGTATTTCTGGGAAAGGAGTACTTCTGTACCAGCGGGCACAGAGCTGCTGAGAGCAGCGCCCCACGGCCTTCCCTTTGTGTGAGCAAAATGGACAATTTCTTTCCTCAGCTTTTGTGTGCTCAAAGCCTTCTGTGGGCAGATCTCTGCTCCAGGTAAGGAATTCCAGCCCCACTGGTTTTCCATCTTGCATTGCTTTTTCTGAGCCTACTTTTCTTGCGTCACATCTGGATTTTCCAGAACATGGGGTGCTCCCTTAGCAGATCAAAGCATTACATTGCTGCCAGATGCAGTGGCAATTTCAAACCCTGAATCCTCCCCTTCTGCTGACTCAAGCAGCAATCCATGCATTGCATTTACATCTGATTTTTCCTGCGTCTTCGCTGAATTTTACCTCATTATTTTTAGAATACATTCAAACACATACAAATTATTTTAAATCCCACCCCTGTTTTGGGGATGTTAGCAAATCTCTTTGCTCTGCCACCTGCAGGTGCTGCTTCCTGCCCAAGGCCGCGGGGAAGCACTGTGCACTGTGCACCAACACCAGGCACTGTGCACACCCGGTGCTCCCCCGGCCTCCCCACACGCCTCCCCTCAGGGCTCAGCCTGGGGGTGGGCAGTGGATGTGCTGCAGACCTCTGCTGCTGTGAATTGGATCCACAGTTACTGCTGCCTATAAGAGACCTGTGCAACTGCAGGTGCACCGCTGCAGATTTACATGTGGTGAGTCCTTAGCACTGTAAAATGAAGATCTCTACTTGGTATGAACGGTTTTACAGGATAGATTACAATCTGGTGATGAAATCCAAAGGACACGGAACTAAGATGGTTCATGCCCTTCCTCCCCACTAAAAAGATTTAGGCACTTAATTTTGGTTGTTGTTTCTCTAGAAACACAAGTTGGATCCTTCACTGCTGGTAAGCAGGAGGCTGGGGACTGAGCCTTGCTCTTGGAGCTGGGCACGTGGGAGAGTTTTGCACAGTACATAAATTAGGCTCCTGCATCATAAATTACTGTTTAACATGCGTTGCAGAGCATGCGCGTTTCAGCAGCAGAGCCCTGCGAAGAGGTGCTGCGCAGCGCTCAGCTCCCACAGGTCTCCTCATGGCAGCCCAGGAAGAGCTGCGTGGGGCTGCGTGCCATCCCCTGGCCCCAGCTCCACAGCAAGCTGCTGGCAGCCCGCAGCCGTACCCTTCGCGTCAGAACCCCCGCTCCGTGCGTGGCCGCGGTCGGCCAGAAGCGCCGTTCCCAGCGCTGCCTCCCGCTGTTGGCGACTCTCAGGGCACAGCATGTCCTCGTGTGGCGGCCGCAGCCCTGGGAGCCGATCGGGTGCTGTGTGCTGCCAGGATTAATGGCGCAGCACAAACCCTGCAGAAGAGCAGAAACTGGAAAAATTAGCTATGCCCAAACTCTGCTAAATGACCTGGCAAACAGTTCCTTCCCCTCCCTGTTTGTGCCTGAATACATCTTATTTGTCAATGGAAAAGTTTCCTCCTAATGAATTTGCCACAAAAAGGAGAAAAATAACCGTGGCCTCGACTCTGAGAGAACAGCAAATCTGATCACGGCAATTAGGCAGGCACACAAGATGGAAAATCTGCGAGCTTCCCGGAGAGAAGGGGTTAAATTGCCATGGAAACAACCATGCATTATTTACATGGCCTAATGAATAAAACATTTAAGTAGTAGGCTAATAAATTTCAGAACACAAAGCAAAGTAAGCTATGATTTAAATATATGCCTCTGATGAATATAACTTGAGTTATAGAGCTGAAGCAGTGGGAGACCCAGCTCAGTTTTACACCCTCATCTCACTAACATGAAGGTATATCTTCTTTTTAATAAATGATTTTTCCAACGAGCACACAAATTGGCATGAAATTCTCTCCTGTCAGGCATCCCGAAGCCTTTTCTAATGGCTTTTCTTGTGCATTTCTGTTGAGGTAGGAATGCTTTTGTTTTTGTTGTTTTTTTTTCCCCTCCTGCACATTATGCCAGATTTCAGAGCAGGATAACATTAGCAATCAATTTGTTAAACTGTTAGCAGAACATATGTTGGAAGGTTTCAAACAGACCCAGACTGAAAGATGTGTTGTTTATTGTGTATTGTATATATGTCTGATCCATATGGCTCAGAGTGCAGCATCTCTTTGTTCCTGCCTGCTGCGGGGCGGTGCGCTCCCCACGCTGGGCAGGAGGCGGGCGGTGCTGGAGCCCAGCGGTGCCGTGCTGGCAGAGGGCACATGGGAAGCTGCTTCGGCAGTTTTGGGGTGCTAGAAGGGAGCCCTGTGTGTGGGGCAGGCAGCAGGCTGCTGGCAGCGGGGGCTGAGCTGCTGCCGGGGTGCGTTCAGCAGTTATGTGCAGGGTTCGTGCTTTGGGGGAGCGGGGATGTGCCCTGGTGACATGTGGCGGTACCCACACCTTGGCCTTGGAGCACCTCACATCTCCTGCCGCTTCAGTGGTCACAAGGAGCAGGGCTGATGTAGGTTGTAGGGAACAGAGCACACAGGTAGGGGCTCGGTTGAATGGAGTGAGCTGATCTATCCCAGTTTGATGTCAGAGTAAACTGCTGATGGTCACAAGCTGGGCACAGCATCGTGGAGCCCCAAGTGCCTGCGGCCCCAGCTCTGGTGCAGTGAGCATTAAAGTTTCTGCTCAGGAGTGAGGGGCTCAGCCCCGCCTCCAGACAGGTGGGACGCCTTTATTGCCTGTGCCATTCTCCTACCGTGGACAGGTTGAAATCTGCCGCTGCTATTTTAAGAAGGATGATATCTATCAATTCAGGTAGCAGATTGCTGGCCACGAAGATAGATGAAACAACAGCTGGTGCTGCTGAAAGAGATCAGGACAGTGAAATAGCTGCTGCATGCTGAGCCCACACACTTCACTTGTCAATGGCCAATTTGAATGCAGGAAGCTGTGCAACGCCCACAGAACCATGGCCCTGCAGCCCCACAGCCCACAGCCCCACAGCCCATAGCCCACAGCCCCACAGCCCCACAGCCCCACAGCCCCACAGCCCACAGCCCCACAGCCCCACAGCCCCACAGCCCACAGCCCCACAGCCCCCACAGCCCATGCCCACCTGCACAGCACTGGGAGCTGGGCTCTGGCTGGCATTGCCACAGTGCTGGGGCTGCGCTGATGGACCGCTGCTGCAGGTGAAGTCCCAGAAACCTTCAGTACGGTGCAGCTCACCCCTGCCTTCAGGATCTCTCTCCCTGTTGCTGAGCAATTAGCCGCTGCTGCCACTCCGACAGAGTGGGCCTTGTTGTGGGATGAGCTTCTTCCTGGAGTTAATCAGCAGACCAGCAGGCTCGCCCTCCACCATTCAGTTGTTAGTGTTTTTCTGACAGTTCTTCTTGGGAAGGTCTCAGCACCTCACCACAAACAGCTGTGGGAAGTCTCCAAGCCCAGCAGAAGAGAGATGAAAGGCTCACGGACACATTGCCTACAAAAGGCTTCATGATTTCAGCAGAAAATTTGGCTTTGATTTCACTCATTTTGAATTCTCTTTACTTAAAAAGCATAATTTAAGCTTGAATCATGAAATGTTTGCTGAAATTGAATCTTGAGAGGTGTACATCCTTGCAAAAACTGACATTTTTAATCTTTAAATGTGGTGCCTGCAGGGAGAGGTCTTAAACCGAATGGCATCTATGACCAAGCAGAAAAGTTTCAGAGACACCTCTTCCTCAAGTCAACACATGCCCAGAAGCAGGTTCATTTCTAACAGTGAGTTAACATAGACAGCATCCTCTGCATTGATCACTGGGATTCTTGGCTCGGGGAGAACTGTTTTCCAGAGAAATCCTGGAGTTAAAAAAAAGGCATGCCTACTTTAAGACAGAGATTGGGCAGGAGGAAACAAACCAGATGAATTGTGTTGCCTAAACAATTTGTTATGAATTATCCAGTCAACTGTAAGAAAAACATATGGACTAAAATCTCAAGAAATTCTTCCAATGGTTTAAAATCTGAGTGATGCTGATGTTGACTGGGTGTATTTTACACAGCATGGCTAAACGATGCTGCGGTGGCAGGAAAGGGCACCTAAGAGGATTGGGATGGCAAAAATTCCAGAAAAAAAAGACAAACCCACCAAAAAACAGAAACTGTTTTGATTAAAGCTTATGCTTGCGAGTGTGCAAAGTTACCGATATTTTTAAGTGAAAGTCTTGCTTGTGAGATACTTAAGAACACAGCGTATTTTTCTAGCTGTGTTGTGCCCATAACTAATTGCTGCTATGCACTATTCCTGTGAAGGTTTAATTTTTGCAGTTGAAATAGCCATTCTCAGCTTCATCTTTAAAGACCGAAGGAGACCACAAAACAATGAGTTTGCTAAGACTGAAAAAAAGATGTATTTGCATGGAAATTACAGTTCTTGATGTTGAGCGCTCTCAAATTCTATAAACAAAATATTCACTTATAATAGCAATGGAGAAACCATCCCCAAAAGGAAAATGGGAGAGTTTCAGAATTTCAGCAAAAACCAGAAAGAGCCATTTTCATTCTTCCAGAAGCCTTCAAAATGCAGTGCTTTATTCAGACTCTGGGAAGAGCACCTGAGCCCTCCGAATGCCCTCCCCGCTCGAGGAGCCGCAGCTCCTCAGCACTGCGTGCCCCCGACGGGCTGGGATGGAGCTGCGCCCTCCCCACGAGTGCCGCCACCAATTAAACAGCAGTGATGCAAATGCAGAGCGCAGTGCAGGGAACGCTGCTGCCTGCATAACGGCCGTCATTGCCACCTGCATCCCGTCACTCTCCTCCAGGTAATTAATTGCCCTGTAAAGTGCTTTGAGATACACTGTATGAAAAATGCTGTATAAAAAAGACTGATACAATAGAGCTGTTGGTATTTAAAGTGGTAAAAACCGAGATAGGAGGGCTGCTGGCGAACACGTTCTCAGTCACTCTTCAAATGAGAAAGGTCTGCTGACGGAACCTCGGGCAATCCATTATGGCGGCTCCATGTGAAGGTGCCCACATCTACGGGCCGGAATCATAATTTCCATACGATCTGGTTATTTATAACTGCTGACAGGAGGAATTATGTGAAATAAACGTAATTTATAGTTATTCCAGGAAAAGCCATCAAAACGAAAACTAATAAGGATTTCTTTCAGCTAAAAAGGTGTCAATTTGTTAGAAACCAATGGGCAATGTTAATGCGCCTGACAGAATTATTCATATATTTCCAAACAACGCCGTAGTTTATGGTCAATGCACCTCAATGGCCGACAGCGTGGTGGCACAGTGGAGGATGCTGGGAGCTCTGTTTGGCCTCTGACTTCATCGCTCTTCGATTTGGCAGCTCCTGACTTTACAGCAAACACCGAGAGTGACCTCAGAGCCACGATGGGCACAGCCCAGGCTGTGTTTGTGTGAACTGATGAAAGCATCCTCTTGGTAAATCCCATTTTTATCAGTTAATATTTTATTTTGTGCAAAGACTGTCTTATGATATAGTAATTTTCGGTGTAGAACACAGAATTTACCCCCAGTATTGGTTTCTTGGTGGGACACCCCCAGCACCACTGCCTCCAGTAAGGCATGTCTGGAGCAGAAGGGTGAGAAGGGCGTGGGGCAGAGCCCTTGATTTGGAAGAAAAGTTACTCCTCATCAAACCAACGGCCGCAGTGCAGCTTGACTCTGAGCTTCTCTTTATCCATTAATTGCTTAGCAAAAGTTTTCACCATTTTTGGTTTTGCATTACATCAAGGAGATCTGGTGCTGACATTACTTCAGCAACTTCTGCATGGGCTGTTGCTGATGTTGCTGTCTGCCATGGCCGCAGCACAGCAGCACCACCTGAGGAATCGCTGCAGTGGTTCCCATGAGCCGTTCCTTGCAGACTGTTGGTGGGCACCGCGATGGGGCAGCACAGTTCAGCAGGAGGGGCTCTGGGAGATCCCTATTTCAGCCCCAGTTTGCAATCTGTTCCCACTTTGGTGGGTGCTTGGCACTTGGTGCTGCCATTCAATGTCTCCCCTTGGATTGTCACATGCACAGCTCGCTTGGCTTATTTGATACAGCTCTCAGTCGGTTCAAATCTTATTTATCAAATAGACAGCATTTTGTTTCGATGGGTGATTTTTCATCTTCCATTAGTGAAGTTGTTTCCAAGGTTCCCCAGGGCTCTATATTGGCCCCGTTGTTATTTTGTGTTTATACGCTGCCACTGGGTTATATTATTCATCAGCATGAAGTAGCTTTCCATTTCTATGCAGATGATTCTCAAATTTATTTGTCTGCGGAACCCAGTGCTGTCTCAGCTGTCTCTGTGCTATCAGCCTGTCTCTCTGACATCACAAGATAGATGTGGCAAAACTTTGTGCAGTTCAGTTCAGCTGGTGGAGGTGACGCCTCGATGTCGGCATTTCATTTCCTGGGATGACGTTTGCAGCACGGCCGCTGCCAGCACCATGCAGGTCTGGGTGGTGGGACGGGGAGCAGCTCCCAGCCTCTTCTTGTTGGCACTCCCAGTTTGAGGCCTCTGTTAGCAAACACTGTGAGGAAGGGTTGTGTCCAGCTTACAGGTCTGCTAAGGTGCCACACACTGTCATTCCAGCAAAGAGAAATCCATGGTTTTGAAATGCAATGATGTTTCTAAGTGTTGGTGATCTGGCAGCACTGAAAGAACCCTCCCGTAGGTACAGCCCCATGCATGCTCCTTCTGCAGCCACAGTGTTTGTGGTGTTTCTGCGATGAGGGAATAATCAGTCCTGGCCCCTCAAGGATCAGTGCCACTTTCTCATAGTGAGCCCAATTCCCTGCCCATGGCCATCCCAGAGCCCTGGCTTCCATGGTCACAGTGCTGCCTGCGTTGTCACACAGTTCTTCACAAGTAGTCCATTTGTTTCTATAAGGAGCAACCGACTAGTTCTCACAGAGACATCAAATAAATCCATTTCATACATTATTTGTTAACTTCATCAAATAAAGTACAATTTTACGGCTTAAATGTCACTCTCCACAGCTCATTGGGTTCCTAAAAACAGCAGAGACTTGTCCGTTTGCAGAAGCGAGGATTCGGCAGGCACCTTCAGCTGCTGGCTGAGGGAGCCCATGGATTCTTACACTGGGAAGAATCATAAAATACACTCAGCGTGGAGAGCGCACAATTTGACAAAGACAATTTGATTTGTCCACGGCTTTTAAAATATTCATACCGCTTTGATGGACTATAGTTTTATAAATACGGATTGTCATTAACCGGTACAGGCAGTCTGCCTGCAGATAGCATTGTATGAGGCTTGTTTGAAGTGGAGCCATCCAATAAACAAAATCATTATCTCTGCCTAAAAATCCTAATCAGCACCATTTGGTTCATTTGCAGCTCAGAGGTCAGTAATTCATTTTAACTGCTTATGTGTTTGCATCATTTGGAAGGAAAAAGATTTCATGGTGTTACTCCTTGGACCCAGAAAGTGCCTTCGGCACTGGGAGGTGGGCAGAGGACACCGCAGCAGGGCAGTGATGGACACTGCATGGCCACAGATCCAGGAGCAGCCCTGGGGTTGGTGGGACAGACAGCTCCTGTCCGGGGTGGGAAACGCGACCGGGGAGTGAGGAGCAGGAGCAGAACTTCATCACTGCACCTATCAGAGCTGCACTGGCTCTTTCAGATAAGGAAGTATGAAGATGTTAGTAATAAAATGAACAAAAAAATGGAGTTGAAATCCAGGGAAAACAGTGGCAAGATTCAGTGTTGTTTTTGTTGGCTTCATATCAACACCAAAGTCTGAGAACAAGGTAATGTGCATGTTGCACACAACTTCAGGCTTGTTGGAGCAATAAACCAAAAACTCAGATGTTCTCGGCATAGAGTATTGCTGTACAGTGTGTGCACAGCCACAGGCACGCAGGAAAGCACTCGTGGTTCGGGTGTGCTGCTTGAGAACTGGAATTGGCACGGGAGGGCTTTGAGTTGCTCTCTGTAATACAACTCGTGAAGTAGCTCTTGTTTCCAGCCCAAAAGTTTATTCAAGTTAAGAAAACACATCCTCAGATTAAAAAGAGTATCGCACCGCTGTCAATTTTCAGACATTGCCATCAGGAAAAAAAAATTACATTTCAGTCTGACGAGCGACTAATCAAGGCAAGTGAAACGGTGCTGCAATAAATTACTCCGCAGCGAAATAAACCACACAAACAGACCGATGATAATAAATGTAAATTATTTCTCTGAAGAAATTTTCTTGGTATATGAGTAATACGAACCATCAGGAAGGAGTCTTCCTTAACATTAATTACAGAAAATGACAAGTGAGCTGATGACTGCGAAGGCTCATTATCTGAGAACATATTCACAACTTTGCAATTTGCGCGAGATGTACTCCGGCTAAATTAATCTCCCTTCTTTGCATGAGCCTCTTCTAATTTTCATGTTATTAACAGGTTTGCAGTATCACTCAGTGCTTGTCACTCTAATCAGGTTTCGGCATGTTCGCAAAAGCGAAGTGTCATTTATAAGGATAAGCCCTCATAATGGCGCTCTCTTTCATGTGGAGAATTCAACAAGGTTGCTTTTAATAAGGTCCTTTAATCATCTCCCTTTGCTCAACTTTTGGCCCCTCTGTTTTTTCACCAAGAGTCATTAAAAGACTTTGAAGTTCACCGGGGATGGAAACGCGTGGCACCGTGGCAGGAAGGGGCGGCAGTGCGGTGCTGATTTGCGGTTCCCAGCACGGCGGCAGCGCACGGCCCCACTGCAGCACTGCGCTCCAGGAAGCGGGAGCTGTGCGGGGCAGAGGCGGAGTGCGATGGCAGCGCTCAGCACAGCCCACGTCAGCAGACTGCGGTGCGGCTGGGCTGCGTCGGGGCCGGCCTTGTTCCTCCTCCTTGATTTGATAGCGGTGCAGTGGTGTTTACGCTGAAGCTTCTGAGCGCAATGGAAGGAGGGGGAGCGCTTTATTAAATTTTTGAAATTCATTTAAGCGGGGATAGCATAATGAATTGCCAGATCTCATGTGCGCAGTGTCCCCGGAAGCAACAATAATTTAGGTGGACGTAAACCAATATGTAGATTAAAAATGTTTAAGCCAAGTGTCGTAAAATATATAAAAACATAAGGCAGAATTAACATATCAAACTTTAGCATTATAAGTAATGACGGGTCAGATATAAGGTTATGTCTGCAAAATTGCATTTCAATATAATAAATCCATTCAAACTCTGTCCGGAGACACAAATTGAATCTATAGACAAAGCAACTGCAACCCATTGAGTGTTATGAAGTATTCAAGTGAAAACAATGCATTTAGAAAAGGAAATTGAGTCTACTTTAAATATACAGGTGCTCGGTAATTCTACGGAGCTTTATGCTCGTGCAGATTTGTATACACTGCATACACAGCTGACTTTTGACAAAGTCCTCAAAATGATGAATTTCTGATGGAAGAGTTGATATTGCAGCAGATCTGTTATGCACCGCTTATCCTGTAACACAAACCATTAATAATAATCACACTTCTCACTGTACCGAGTGCTCTCGTTAGGGTTCCAAAGCTTTTGCTGCTGTACACACCCCAGGAGGCGGCAGCGCGGTGCTCAGGTGCAGGCATGTGGGGCCGGCACCACTCGGGGCCATTGGGAGATCCATCCTCCCCTGCAGCCCGGCCCCACAGAGCACCTTCCCCCCCTCCGTTCTTCTCAGCACAACTTGCACAAAGGCTGGAAACCCCCTGCGCAGTTCCCTGCCGCCCTCCTGCAGCCCAGGTGGAGCAGCAGAGACAACGCTAATGAGCGCGGCTGTGAGCCCCAATCTCTTATGAATATTTGATAGGAGCGCAGCCTTCTCAAGCTACATTAGCACACTGCCGAACATTATTAGTTCTAATAACGCACTACAAGATAGGAGCACAGGCACTGAGATGTGGAGGCTTTGCTGCTTTGCCCTGTCACCACGGGCAGGGCGGGTGCCCGGCTGCAGGATGTGGGCAGCAATGGTACCCGGCTGTGGAACGTGGGCATGTGGGCACCTGGGGGGCCCTCCCCACCAGCCCCACAGAGCAGAGGGCACAGAGCTGGGAAAGGCAATGGGCAATCCGTGCTGCGTGCGAGGGATGGCTCCGGCCTCGTGGATGGAGATTAAAAGGTGCTTTGGGGAGCTTGTGTGATGGGGAACGCAGCCTTTAATAGACATGTTCATCTTTCAGCAGTGTGTTTTGCATGTAATAATGTCAGCACACTTCTCATTCTGGCAGAAATTCCACAGATAATTGGAAAGAAGTAAAAATGAAAACATCAGAATTTGCCATGTCATATGTTAACTTTTTATTATTGTATGATGCCAATGGTCCACTGACAGATGCTGCGTTATTAACATTTGATTAAAAATCACTTCAGGTCTAAAGCAGCCTGTTCAGAAGAGAACATCTTGACAAGCCTGGTGGTTGGTGATTGACAATTAATAACATTCTGTGTGTCACAATAGAGATAGTGTGACTTATTGGTGATGGTGTAATGCAATGCTTTTCATCTGAGCTCTTCAAATTAGTACACAGAAATAGGAAGGAAAGAGTCTAATTCAGCCAGCCCTGATTACAAACCAAAGAGCCCATGCAGGGTTCTCCATCCCCTTCCCAGAGCAGCCTGGCAGCACAGACCAAGTCCCTGTCCTGCCCATGGGCGACTCCACTGTTGACATACAGCCAAACTCACACGCCAAAACTCAGCATTAATCTGCAAGTCTAACAGCTCTTCGTAGTAGCAAAATAAAAGTCTGTTTATTAAAAAAAAAAAAAAAAGTTAGAAGGAAAACTGATTCATTTTCTTAAATATGGAAATAATTTCTATCAGGAACGACAGTGTGTTGGTCCTCTGGGGTTCGGGGGGGACTCTCCTAATTGCACCATACTGCAAGAAATCAGACATCTGTCTGATTCATTAAAAACGTGTAAACTATCTTCTTTGGATAAGGTCTGCGATGTACCACTGTAATTGCCTTTGCCTTAGCAAAGGTGAAATTCTGACAAACTTCTATTGCTCTCTGCCTCTTGAAACAAAGCTTTAGCAGCACATAACGCACTTATTTTCAGAATGCACAAGTGAGGATTCAAACACCACAGCACAGCGAGCAGAGATCTGGGGAGCTCTGGCTAGGGGCAGCCTCGACCTCTGCAGGCACGTGGAGCACCGCTCCTGGCGCTGCCCTCCCCCCGTCGGCCTGGGCCAGGCTTTGTGCCCAGAGCGCGACTGCAGCTACAGACTGAAGCAATGCAAACACTTTCCCAGCCCTAATGCAGTAAGCAGGGGAAATAATTACAGATTTCCAAGGTTCAACAGGGAATACTTCTGAGAAATGCGTCCTCCACTGGGAGTTTCATAACCATTTAATCTAATTTTTCTTGATGTTTTGATCTTCCTTTTAAACAAGGCATTTGTCATTAGCTTTCAAGGAGACAAGTTGCTAATACATTACACTCTTAAAAGGCCCACAGTTAGTGTCAATGTCTTCTGATGGCTGTTCACTAACAGCACATGAAAGAATTGCCAGCGCCGGTTCTCCTCACTCACTGCCGCGCTGCTGACGGCACAGCTCAGCCCCAGGGTGGGCACTGCTGGGGCCACAGAGCCACCCCCGCCCTGGGAACACCACGCTGCCCACACCTGGATGGCTGGTGTGCTCCTGACTGTTTTTGAGTGGAAATAAAGGGAAGATTTATTGGGAAAGGGACACTTAAGTGAGAATAAATCCTCTCCTACAAAAGTTCTGTTCTCCCATTAATTTCACCTCTGAATAGGATGACAGTTTCTGCCATCATTGTGGCTGAAGGCAGCTGGTTACCAATTAGCCTCAGTGAGGAACATATCATAGAATCACAGAACGTTTGTGTTGGAAGGGATCTTTAAGATCACCCAGTTCCAACCCCCCTGCTATAGGCAGGGACGCCTCTACCTCCCTCTAGACCAGGTTGCTCACAGCCTCATCCAGCCTGGCCTTGAATGTTTCCATGGAGGGGGCATCCATGTCTCTGGGCAACCTGTTCCAGTGTGTCAACACCCTCATATAAATAATTTCTTCCTGATATCTAGTCTAAATATCCCTTCTTCCAGTTTAAAACCATTTCCCTCATCCTGTCACTCCCTGTCCTTATAAAAAGTTCCTCCCCAGCTTTCCTGTAGGCCCCTTCATGTACCGGCACGCCGCTGCAAGGTTCCCCCAGAGCCTTCCCTTCTCCAGGCTGAAGAGCCCCAGCTCTTCCAGACAAGGCCAGAAGATGCAGGCGGTGGATCAGATGAGTGAGGTGCCTGAGCACAGGCTGTAGGTTGGGCACTGTGATGTCCATCCTGCAGACAGCAGCTCCCGGCCCAAGGAGGGAACATGGACCTGATGTTGGCTCAGTGCAGGGCTGGGTTAAGAGCGGGCAGCCTTCATGTCCCAGCATCACTGCTGTGTGCCTCAACAAGGGGAACAAAGCAGATGGAAAATTCTTTTTTACATCTTGGATGACATAACTTGCATATTAAATAATAATGAACCAATAAATTACAAGAAACTAAACAACCAGAAGAATATGTATGTGGAGTTTGGAGTATTTATAAGTGAATAAATCATTCATGATGTATAAACTCAATGTAGCTAAATGCATCATTTACTGAACTTAATGCACTTCACAACATAGCCACCTCTAAGCGGCTGCTTTTAAGGGCAGGCACATCTTCAGAGAAGTGTCAGTTGATCCCTGGGTTGTGGAGATCAGCAAAACTACTCACTGTGCAGTTGGTGACAGCGAGGCCGTATCTCCGGTCACTGTCAGTGTCTGCACCTCCACGCACCTCCTGGGGCTGCCCACCATTTTGCCAGGCAGCTCTGAGGCCGCTTTGCCCTCCTGCAGCCCTGCACACAAAGTTCTGTGCCCGCAGCCGCCTCTCGTGGCACTGAGCAGAGCCGGTGCCCAGTGGTGCTCCTTGCTTTGAATGCTGCACCTGTCATATGGTAAGTAATGGGTTTGGGATTCCTTTTGACAGGAATTCAATGGCATGGAACAGACTTTGTGCCAGTCTTCTGTGCCTCAAGCAAAGTGCTTGCTAAGTAATTTTATGGATACCAAGCTCAAACATTTCACGATTAGCACTTTGCTTGCATTAGTTTGTAAGAAGCAGAACCTTTCCTCTCCCACTGAGGCACACAACCCAGCTTAACAACAGCTGAAGATGCTCTTTCCCAAAGTGCTGTTTGTGCAGGTGTCAGCCTTCAGAGCAGTGGCAGTCTACACAGAGGCAGAGGGTGGCAGTGTCCCCGCGGCTGTGCCCTGGGGTGGACCACGCTTCCTCACACCCTGGATCCTGCCCTGCACCCAGACGCTCCCACTGCCTCCATCCATCAGTGCTGGTGAGGCTCTAAGGACAAAGCAGCAGCGAAGCAGTTCTGCCTGCAGAGCAGCAGCCGGGGCGCGGGGCGGCCGCAGAGACCTTGTGCGAACCTGGAGCACGGAGCAGTGCACAGGAAGATCTCACAGTAAACAGAATATTGTTTTATATGAAACCATTAAAAAGGTCCCTGAGGGCAGCCCTAAGTATATATTATATTTTACTCTGAATCCCTGTTTTGACTTGACTTTATAACAAAACCATGTTTTCTGTATTTAAGCAGATGCAGTAAAGGAAAGGTCGTGACTGGTGCTGACATGGAAATCTCATTTGGCTCATGGGTCCCCTTAGGGTCTTTATGCTGCATGGTACTTTAAACATATTTCAAAGTACAACACTAAATGTCACCCTTTAATAGACGGAGACATTCCAACTGTTTCTTGAATTTCCTTGGAAAGCACTTTCCTGAAGCTGGTGCTCTGCTCAGTGCTTTGTGCCGCGCTGCCATGGGGAAGGCTCAGCCACCGAGCAGCACTGCGAGCAGCAACAGCCCAACAGCCACGACCACAGCCCTCCCTGGAGGTGCTGGCCTGGGACAGCAGCTGGGAGCTGGGGAGAACTGCGGGAAAGAAAAGCAAAACAAAACAAAAAACATCTTCTTTCAACATACTTAGTGTATTTTGAAATCATTTCTTTCATTCCTTTATCTCATCCCATTCTTCACACTTGCTCATCAGCTCTGCTGGGATCTTAAAGAGTTAATTTGATTATTATTTTTTTTAAATGTTTAAGGTCCAACAGAATTTTACAAGTCCCTGCAGCCCGGTCCTCAGCCCTCATGTCTTCTGAAGAGCAGTTGGATCTCACTCTGCTGCCAGCCTCAGTGTGTCGTGAAGATGAGCAGCTAGCCAGATGGCCTGCAAATTTATTTCATTTTCAGAGAATTCATTTGGTTAATTTCTTCAACAAATAAAAGTTTACTGCAGAAAGTCAGAGGGATTAGCACTGGTCAGGGAGAACTGCATGCAGTGAAGAGTTTCTGCCTTAACATAGGAACAGACTGGAAAAAAATTCAGCTTCATTTCAGCAGTTATGTTGGGCTTTGCTTGAAAATGGACTCTTCCATTTATGCTTTATCCTACAAGAGGGAGAGAGAGAAATGCTTTGTGAGGTCTGAGAGGTGAATCCCTGCTCAGCTGTGCTGATCCCACGGAGCGTCACTTCCTCACTGGTGCTCCATCCCAGCAATGGGCGCCTCCAGTCTCCCTGTTTGGGGATGGGAAATCCAAAGGAGCCACGTGGATCCGGCTCTGGCTCTCAGAACGACCATTATCACAGTACTTTTGCAAACAGCCTGGACCAGGAATCACCAGGATTTTTTCCTTGGCTCTCTGCAGGGCTGAGATTTATGATCAGTTTATGCTGTGTGCACTGTATGCAAGCTTATTTTTCTCTTAGCTGCTATAAAAATTAAAGATTTAGGTATATACTGCAAAAGGTACTACCAATTTTATGTACCAGCATTTCTCTCCCATGATCAGAGTATAAATCCAGCTTCTTCAGCATGTCTATAAATTACTCTCCATCAGCAGGGCAGTTACAGGTCAGCCTAGCAAAGCCGGATAAACCTTTTGTAAGTTCTCCTCGTTGTTATCGTAAACCTCTCTCTCACTTCAGGGCTGCTTTGTTGGGTGTCCTCACATCAAAAGCATCTCCTCTATCGCTGTCAGAAAGGCCTGTTCTAATAACGCTTCCTTACCTCTGAATATTTACCAGTGCTTTTAGTTAATTGGAGGCAGTCTGCTTGGAAATCGGTTCTGCTGAGGAGCCAGGAGTCAGCTGTGCAGGAGCTGATGCAGCACTCGCTTTGTCCGAGTTTTGAGAGCACTTCTGGAGCCCCACCTGTTAGCTCTGCCCTCAGAGCAGCAGCAGCTGCCAGCACACAGGTCAGAGGTTGCTGCTGTCAGCTCCCTGCCCAGCCTCAATGCCACCGCGGGTGGAGCAGGGCTGGTGATGACACCTGGAGCTGAGAGGCTCCGCAGCACTGGGGGACAGATATGGCAAACACACTGCTGTGAACTGCCAGAGGTGGGGCTGCCTCGGGACAACGCCAGTGCTGCCAGCCATCCCAGCGGTACCACTGTGCGCCTGCCTTCTACCTTACTGTTCTGTCTGCCCTCGCAAATATCTCATTTATTGTGATCATTGGGAAAAATAATATTTTTGCAGTGTAAATGGAAGCAAATATTTGAAGTCACATGGTGCTTTCTTTGCATTAATTAGCAATTTACTGAACAAATATCGCTGTGTAAACCAACAATCAGTATCTTGTAATTAAAAGCCTGCTCGTGTTTATCTGTAATCTTTCCCTGAAGATAAAAGCCCTCTGAAAACCAGTGTCTGCAGATGTTCTCAAAGTGGAAAAAAGTGTCAATGTAAAGAAACCCATTGAAAAAGTAAAACCTTGTCTGATTGCTCCAGTCCCTGACATGTGCTAAAGCAGACTGCAGTCCTTGCAGGGCTCAGTCTGACCAGGGATGAGCACGGCGCTGGACCACATCCCTGGGCACCAACCCACTGCCCACACCCCCCGAGCCCTGGTACAGCAGAGCTCAGTGCTGACATGAGTGCCATGCATGGCACACGTGGAGACCCGTTACATGTCTGCAGACGTGTCCATGCCCTGTGCACACACAGCTGCGTGTTAATAAGCCACAGTGCCATTTCCAGAAGGGTAATCTCAGGAGGTACTTCTACATTTCTATCCTGAATTCTCCCCAGTGGAAAAACTTTTAATCTTCATTAATATTTAAAAACGAAAGCACTGTATTCTCAGTAGAATACCAGACACGAGGACAAATTAATCTCTGGAGTATCCATGAACTCCACAGCATGATGCTGAAGGCATGATCCTGCAATTCCTTCTGCTGATTAGAAGCAAGGCCAAAGACCAGTGTCTGTGCCCGTCTGCAATGTGTTCCCCATTCGGAGCTCCCCAGGCTTTTCCAGGAGCACCCGCTCCCTGTGCCACCCCGACCTGCAGCCGCCGGGCACCACAGTGCTGTGAGAAGGGCTTGGATTCAGGAGGTACTCAGTTCCTGTTCAAAGGAAAGCATTTCCATTTGTGCTTTTGCAATGAAGGAAATGACCTTTTTTTAAGACAGTTTCATACTGTGGTCAAATGTAGGACCTTTATCCCTGCACACAGTTATCAACAATTGTTTCCTTGGTCTCACTTTTCTCATAGGATACTCATATGCTATCAGTTTATGTCTTGCAGAGTCAAACCATAAAATCCCTACATTTGGTAGAAGTCGTACATCAACAGAAATCAAAATTTCAGCCTGCTCCCATTTAGTGTTTGACCCATTTCCTATTGCCAGAGCCTGCAAAGACCTTCAGTCCCCAGATTTCCAATGGTCAAACAGAATAAGGTCTGAATGGCATTAAATACCACTTCTGCATTGCACACATTTTTCTTTCATACACAGTGTCATAAGTGGATACAACCCTGATATTCCAAACACCTAAAGCACAGCACAGCTTTACTGAAGGGACCTTTATGGATAAGAGCCCGGCGTGCTGTTAAAGATTAAAACCCAGCCGTCTGCTTTTATGCTTGAGAGTCCTCTGTGACTCCCTGGTGACATCACATTCATCTCACTGTATTTGAAAAATGCATTTAAATGTCAAAACTAAAGTACCCAAACAATGGCTCCTTAGCACACTAACTGTTAACACATTGCTTAGCCAAACGCCTTCCTCCAGACATATGGGATTGGCTCTATCCATAAAATATACCACAAGAAACACACAAAGTCCCAGAGGAAATAAATACTCTCTGCTGTACTCTGACCTGCTTTTTCCTCCCAAAACACACTTGTGAAGACATGTTTCACCACAGGAGTGGACATCAATTTCAAATACCTTTCTGCAACATTGCACCTCTGTGTGGCTGAGATGCTCCCAGGCTGGAGCAGGCAGCCCTTTCCAGCCGGGGTGCCCCCATCAGCACAGCTCTGGCAGGAGCAGAGGGCCGCAGCTCTCGGTGTCTGAGCTGCTGCTGTTGCTCCTGACTGCAGGTCAGGCACAGAGCTGGGCACAGCGCATCGACCACACGGTGCCTACAGGCTGTCCAGCAGCACAGCGTCCCACTGGCAGCGGTGCAGGGGATCATCACACAGCGTTGTGCCATCGGCAGCTCAGGGGTGTTGGGAGCAGGATGCAGCCCCTCGCAGTGCTTTAGCTGTGTCCCCGGGGCGCTGCGGCCGTGCGGCTCCCCCAAAGCCATGTGCTGCCTACGCCTTACCCCAATTGAAATAAAAGAGCTCAGATCAATAAGCTCAGTAATTCACTTCAGACAGACCTAATCAGAGCAAGGCAAAAGAGAGGCAACTTTGCAAAATGTAAATGAACCTGACGCCAGAGATGCAGGTAATGAGAATTCAATGTTGGTCTGTGTTTGGAGGAGCAGAACCATTAGCTGCCCTGAGTTCCGGCTGCTTGAATAGGGATGAGGGCGCTGGGTGGGAGGGATACGGGACCCTCTCCTTATCCCTGAGAACTGTGGGAGAGCAGGATGCTCAGCTCGGGGTTCACTGAAGTGCTCTCAGAGGGCCCCACACCCACACAGAACTGAGCATTTCTGAGGAGCGAGTCCAGCCCCACAGGCTGCCAAAGGGCTCCGGCACCAAAGGGCTCCGGCACTAAACAGCCCTCGTGTCCCTGAGCAGTGCTGGGCCCTGGCCTTGGTGGTGGCTGCCAGCAGGATGCACACAGCTGTGGGCAGGAGCAGGGCGGACAGCATGCTGGGCAATCCTGCTGCTCTGTGACATTTGGACATGAAGCCAGGGAAGCCACGCTCATGCCGTGGTGCTGACACTGCTGAGGAAGAGCTGTCTCTTTTTCAGAGAAAAGCAGTTAGCTCTTCATAATGGACTGCAACTTTCTAGAATAATTTAATTTTTTTCCTACTGTTACGATGCCAGAATTCCAATCAGACAAAACCGTATAATGGATTTCTTTTGCTGGGCATGTTACATAAATTGCATATTCAAGTACTATAAAATATTTGTTACAGACAGGTACTTTTCTAAATTGGGTCTGACAGTAAGCAATAGTGACTGGAATATTTATGTGATGCGCCCATGTAATGAGGCACAGTGCGGGTGTGGGTCTGGAGGCACCAGCGGGAACCTCAGGCAGCACTCCCAGCCCTGGGGGAACATCTGAGCACAGGGCATCTGAGCACAGGATCTGCCACCCATTGGCTTTGGCAGATCCCCTCGAACAGATCCCTGCTGCACACTTTGGGCTGATTCTCCCCCACAGTGTTTGCACTCTCACCGAGGCCTGGCATGCTGCTGGGGTTCCCACAGCCCCTGAGCTCCCGGCGCCGCAGAGACGCCGTTCTCAGCCCTCACCCCAGGACCTGCTGTGTGCCAGAGCCCCTGAGTTCGAGCCCTCCTTTCCTGAACATTTTCTTGACAATCACAGTTGGCGGATCTGTATTTAGCCTTTTTTACAATTAAAATATTGCACTGATACAAATAGGCTCTGGCAGCCGCTTCAAGAGGTTTTTAATTGAATGATTATTGTATTAAATAACTGTTTTTAATGGAGCATGAACTTGCTTAAATAATGACTGCAGAGCTATCGAGGTTCCAGAGAATTTCTCAGGTGTTTCCAGCACTGCACAAATAAATATTTATGTCTCCTGGTGGTTGGATGGGTGCTCCCAGCACAGGGACGCAGCTCAGTGCCATGCGGCAGAGCCCAGGCTGCAGCTCCCTGGAATCCATGGCCCTCCCAGGGCACTGCAGCCCAAGCGCTGCCTTGCTGCTGGCCACCTCTCTCCATCTGGGCATCACTGCAGAACCCCCCACCACAGGTCACAGCGATGTTCTGGTGCGTAGCAGCTTCCAGTGACAAAGTCCTCCACTTGGAGCTACCTACAACACCTGCCTGCCCACAGGAGCAGGACATCTGGGATGCAGGGCTCTGGCTCAGGGGCATGCCGGCTTCTGGCACACTGCTGCCAGGGCAGAGCATGGGGGAAGTGGAGCTGAGTTGGGCTGACTCTTATCCTGGGCAGCTGCAGTGGGACACCCCAAGGTGCAGTGACAGCCCTGACCCTCTGTGCAGCATCTGCCTGTCACTGAGCCTTTTCTGCTACAGACACCTCGGCCTGTCTGCCTTTGACAATGGCTCGCGTCAGTTCAGATTACACACGAGCAGCAGAAGCAAACATGAAGATGAACCCTCCGGAAAAGTCTTCCGCAGTTCTTCAGCATGAGTGGGATTAATCACAGATGATAATTACCATACCAAGCGATGATACTTGCAGCGGCTCAGCTCCCAGGCAGGAGGGACCTATTGAGACCAGGGGAACAACAGTTGGGATGCATCCTAGCATGAACTCCTGCACCATATAATGAAAACACCGCTTGCCTTACATCCAGATTTCATGGTTTATCACATCAGAAGCGGGGCTCCATGCCAGCAGGCCCACGGCCCCACACAGGGCTTAGCCTTCCCTTTAACCTCCCACTCTGCTTCCAGCAGTGCCCTTCCAGCTCCACCCAAGCAAGGGCCCATTTCATCTGCAGAGCACTACAATGCTGCAAAGCACAGCCCAATAGCCCTCAGCACCCGGTAGCGACCCTGTAAGACAGGTCAGATCTGCAGCACGGTGCCACCCGCTGGGATCCCACACCAACACGGGGGGAGCCGTGGCAGCACCAGGCAGGACCTGCACGCTATGGGCCCCGCACCCCTCGGTGTCCAAATGCTGCAGGAGCGGAGTGCCGGCCCTCGTCCTGCTGCCCCCACCACTCCTCAGCTCTTCTGCATCCCGGGAATGGTGGTTAATTGCTCTCCCAGCTTATGTGGCCGGGTGACAACAACGTGAGCTATTGGTTTATTGCCTCCATTAAGGCTCCGATAACTTAACAACAGATCAATAAACCATTATCACCCTCCAGCTTTGAGAATCCAGTCACCCCCAAATCCACTGAGCTCCGATAAGTTCGCAGTTTCTCATCACTAAAATGCAGAGGCAATTTGTTAAAATAATGTGCTGTCAAAACGCCCCTTGCTGCAGGGAGGTGGAGGGCTGCCTCCCCCCACCGCAGCTCTGCCCCCGCACACCACAGGGCTCAGCCCCAGCTCCTCGCTGCCCCATGGGGGTCCCACAGCCCCCTGCCCTCTGCCCACAGCACTTGTAGGTGTCCAGGGCAGCGCTGGTCAGGCAACGCCCGGTACCTCAGGAGCCCTTCTTGGGCACTGCCATCACCAAACCAAAACTGCTTCTGTAGTATTTCAATACCTGCGTGGCTCCCACCTTATCAGAGAATTTGCCATTTGAAGAGCTAATAATTTATTTTACTAAAAACTTAAATTAATTCAGCAATTTTCCATAATGCGTGTGCAGCTCAATAATAAAAATACAGCTTCTACTTTTGGATTCTTTCCATTACTGTAGCTCTCCATCTTCAGAGTAAAATGGCTTTTCAAAAATGGTGCTCTCTAAAAGTATTTTCTGAAAAGTGATACTGAATTGATACATTAGAGGAGAAAGTTGGGTTCCCTTTGTAAGAATCGTGCACTCTGCAGCAGCCTTAACAAAGCAAGTTGTCTCCGAATGCCGTAATTTAGTCCTGAAAAAAGTGACAAACAAATGACTCCAACTAAACTAGAGAAAGAAAAGAAGTGACTTTTAATTATATAATCTTTTGACAAATTTATTTCTGACAGTTTTATAGGCTGACAAGAGAAAGTATTTTATATGCAAAAAACATTATTCACTCTCAGTCGTTAAAGCATAAAAATTGTCAAATGATTTTAATACAGTTTTAAGTTTAATGTTTATTGTCAGAAAAAAGTCCACCGCAATTACCGAGTCACGTGGCCCTCAATTCTTTGCATTTCTGACAGCAAAAACAATAACATACATTTTTGCCCAAGCCTTTTGCTGTACAGATGTATGAGGTTTAAAAGACAGATGTTTTTCTTATTTTGTCTTTCCTTTTTTAAAGGCACCGAACTCCCAGCCATTGTTCAGGTGACACAGTCCCCCATCCCGGCCGGGGCGGTTACCTGGGGCTCTGCACCTCCCCCGAGCGCACAGCGCAGACTCCGCGCTGTCAGATAGGCTCTAACCATGGGCACCTCAGCAAAAGCAGGCACTGCTTGGAAGAAAAGCAGCTTTCTTTCCTAGCGAGCAGTCCCCCTCCCTTCCTTTCCCCAAAACCATGCTCTTCAATAGGACCAAGCAATTTTATTCACAGCAATTTCCATCTGTCCCCACTCCTTCGGAAGTTCAAATGTTTTCAAGGAGATGGAGGACAACGTTAAAATCTAACTTCTCTCATCTGCCAGCTAGGAGATTCTCGTGCCCTTAGTGGGTGCTGAGAGACAAACACTGCAGTGCTGCCCATGTGTCAGGGCTCCAGGAGGAGGTGAGCCTGCATGTCCTGCTGTGAGGATGTCGGAAGCAGCTGCTGCTTTTCTTGCCCAGAGCATTGCCAGAAGCACCTGGTGCAGTGCTGCAGTGCCAGAGGTGCTGAGGATCGGTGCTGAGGTTACGCCTGGTGCTTTCACCGTGCCCTGCTCATCCTATTGGGCTTGTGTTATTGTGCCTACAGGAAAGCTTGTGCTCACTAAAGGCATATTATGGCCTGCATAGGTTGTGAAATGGTACATAACTAATGATTTTTAATATCAGAATAATGAAGCCAAGCTGAGAAATATTAATCTTTTTAAAAATGTAAAGAACTACAGCTCTGTTTCCATGGCAAACCACATCCTGTGTGTTATCTATCAACCGGGGATTATGGCGGCGTGGTAAATAGAAGGGGTAAATACACGAGAGAGGCACTGTGTCTCCGTCTGCAGACATCAGCGGCGCTGCCATGGTGGGAGCACAGCAGTGCTAACCACAGCTGACAGCGGTCCCATCTGCGGGGGAGGCTCCAACCCGCTCCCCCCGCCTGGTCTGTGAGCCCCTGCTCCCCTGGGCCTCAGACTGGGCTCAGCATCCCCTGGGGGATTCACCAGGGATTCTTCACCAGAATCCCTCCCTTGTCCTCCTGCTGCAGGGCCGGGCCCGGTGGGCAGCCCCCACCTCAGCCCCACGGAGCAGTGCTACCCAGGTGGGCCTGAGGAGCTGGCACCCCATGGCCCCCACCAGCCAGGTAAAGAGAAAATCCCACCAAACCTCAAACTTCCCAGAGTTTGCCAAACCCTGCTATAAATAGACCCCTAATAGGACACCGTAATAGGATACAATTTATTTCCACATCTGATGGGCTGACCTTCATCATCACTCGAGGCTCTGCTTGTCATGAATTATGGGCAATTCACTCAGTAGTGGAAATAAATTGTATTACCAGTGCTCTGCATCGTGTGCAGTGTGCAGTGTGCAGATGGACAGCGACTCAGCACCAGCACTGCCAGGGGCTCAGTTCCTCCTCTATTGGTCCAAACCCCCTGCAGACCCACTTGGTAGCTCCATGAGGGATGGGAGCACTGTGCACAAAGGCCATTGTGGGAGTACTATGCAGGGACAGGGCACAGCCTCCCCTGAGCTGTAGTATCGCCACACTGCCACGCAGTGCCATGGTTCTCCTGGCACCTGTTGCTGTGGCACAGATCCAGCACCCTCTTTTCAAAGGGGTTTATAGGGCACCTTGGAGATCAGATGCAGTAATGTGGGCTCTGTGCCCCAGAGTGCCTGATTCCCCCTCACCGAGCGCCCCACCCGAGTGGCAAGAGAAGAGGAGTCGTGCAAAGGGGTCACACCATTAATCAAGGGCAATGAAGGCCGACATCAATAGAAGAATTTAACACTGGGCAGAGCCATATCAAGGTTAAAGCAGAGTCTGGCATAGCAAGCTGCAGTGGCCCCAGGCAGCAGAGCCCTTGTGCCTGTCCCCAGCACTCCCCTCACACCTCAGCACCCTGAGCTGCCTCACGCTGGGTACTGGGGGGACACACAGAGCAGCCCCCAGAGCCCAGGCACCTGCACTTCTGTCCCAAGCCCTGTGCTGCCCCATCCTCATCAGCTAGCATAGCTCTGACATTTTGCACAGGCGTGACGGTGGCAGCAGTTTCAGAGCAAGCCTAATGGATGCATTCAGGCTTGCAATTAAGTATGAGCCTATGGGCACACAGCAGTGAGTGCTATGCTTGTAGCAGTGTGCTCAGCAGATTGCCGAGCAGCTCGCTGCAACTCCATTAGGGGTATGGGGCTGCAGTGCACCAAGGGCCTCATGGCAGCACTGTGCTGCAGCCCAGTATTGCTCCCCAGCACCAAGGGTCAGCTGCAAAGAAAGGGCACAGATGGGCTGCACTGGTGTGCAGGCAGGAAATGTCACTGGGGTGCTCTGTAAAATGCAGCTGGTGGATCCACCATCCATTGGACGCAGGGCACAGAGCCATGCCACACGTCTCAGGTTTGAGATGCACATAAGCAAGCAGTGTAACAGTGCTTACAAGCTAACACAAGGATTTCATAAAACAAATCCTCTTCTTTGTGTGTAATAGACAACAACTCAGAACCAAAGCCCATGTCGATCAGAAGGGCCCAGCAAACATTGGGCTGGGGGGCCAAGCAGGAGCTGCCCCCACAGCAGGGCTGCGGCAGAGGGGAGGGGGCCCTGGCACACAGCACGGCCCTCCGCGAGCTGTCAGCAGGTGGGAGTTATTGCCAAGTTCTGTATTTATAATGTGCTTGCCCATGCATATACAATAAAGGATTTCTCAAGCTATGTGGTGATGAGCTTCTGTGTAGCTCAGATTAGGAAAGAGCTTGTGGTTAGCATTATGCAAGGTACACAGGGAACAAGAATTCATTATTTCGTACTAGAAAATATGTTCTGTGAATTCCCCCTAAAAAAAAAAAAAAAAGAGGCTCAGGCTTAGAAAAGAACAGCAGTCTTCCTGCTCGCTATGAATGTTTCCAGCCCTTCTTCTTCACAGCTGAGCCCCATCCCTTCCTGCAGGAGCACAGTCAGTCTGCACGCAAAAATTCATTAAAGGCAACAGCCTGTATCACAGCTTATCAGCAATTGATCAAGGCCCAGCCCAACAAGTGGCCAAACACAGGATAAGTTATGACTGATGGCATGGGAGGGTAACAGCCAGGCCCTGCTGGCAGGGAGCAGTGCAGCAGGGCTGCCTCCCACCAGGACCCCTCCCACAGCCCCAGGGCAGCGCAGGGACACACACCCATCTCTAGCACACACACTGCACGAGGAATACTTCAAACTTTGAGGGCCCCAGCTCCCACGGCATGGCTTCTAGGGCCAGTTTATTATTGAGTTGGCAGCTTTATAATTAGCTGAGAGGAATCTGCTGATCTGTTTCCTCTTGGATTCACACAGGTGAGCTCTCACAACTAACATCCCTTCCCTTGCCAGTTAATGAACTTTGCTGCTCTCTCAAGACTGAGTCCCTTCTCCAAGTCTGAAAATACAGCAAAGAATCTGTCATCCTTCAGCCACTCTGGTTTGCTTATAAGTGACAGGAATGTCTCCTGCTTCTCCTGATGCAGCACAGGAAAATCTCTGCAAGTCAGTGGCTCAGAGCACCATCCTGGAGCCGTGGAGGAACATCAGTGTTGTTCTGTTCCTTGAGCCAAGGCAAAGCAGTGCTTGGAAGACTGCTCTAGATACTGACGCCTACGCAGAAAATAAGAACTGGCCAATGTGGAGTCTAGAAGGAAAAAGATTAATTAAGCTTCTGCAGCAGAAGGAACAGATTATGTTCGGTAGTTCAGTGCGGGCACATTGGAAGGAGGTACAGAACTGCAGCAGAGGAGCTCAGAAACTGAAAACTTTTTCTATATGCGGATGCAAGAAAACTGAGCTCATCTTCCCTAAACACAGGCGTTCTCTGTCCTCCTTAAAGTTTCCCTCAATACAGTTCTGAGGGAAATGCTGACTACTTTTACCCTTTACAGCCCCTTTTTCTCTACAGCTTAACTGGAGCTTGAAGAACAGCTGAAATCCAGAAGGCACAACCTTTGCCATCTCTTTAGGACGCTAACATTTTCTCCTACAGAACAGCAGGAGAAAGGGAAAAAATGGTTCAGGTTGAGGCACAACACAACTCCTACAAGCACCCAGGAATGGTATCAGCATACAAACCAGAGAGCGTTGTGCTTCTCCTACAACATGTACAAACGTAGAGCCCTGTGCTTGTGGGGAGTGTGGGCCCGCTGCCCCCACCTCGGGGCAGACGTATGGGTTGGGAGGCCCAGGGCCCCTCCGCTGTGGGTGGGAGTGGAGTGCTGATGTGGGTCCTGTGTCAGGTTTGCTGGGTGGTACCCCAGTAAAACAGGTGTATATTTTCTAGAGGGTAGCAGGCATTAAGTGCTTGTTTTTCTTCTGTAGCTGTATGAGATCAATTACCTATTGCAATGTGTTGGTGTAGTCTGAAAGTAATTATGTTCTCTTTCAGCTGCAGCATTCAGGGTTTGGTGCAGGCAAAGAAAGCAATGGAGGTGTGCTCAGCAGGCTGTGCACAGGGACTCCTTCTGAGCCCTGCTCCCGTCCTTCAGCAGCTGATGATGCCCTGGCATCGTGGGTCCCCACGGGCTTTTCTCTATCTTCTTCTCAATGGGAATAAAAGTCCCTCAACTCTTTTCCCAGCTGCCTGAAATGATCTTCATTTGTATCTCTTCCTTTGTTCTTGAGAGATAAATGTGTACTTATCTTCTCCTTAGCACTGGCTGTAATGAACTTTACATTATGAAAAATAGGCAACTTTCTAGGAAAAGAAGCTGCTGCTGTGGAAGGCGTAGGACAGTCCTAATGGCTGAGTGAGAGCCTCTGGGGGCTTTGAAGTGCATCTGATCTCAAACTCAAAGCACGGAGGGGGGAAGGAGCTTTGCCAACAGGTGTACTTCACCTCTGCACAGAATGCCCTTTGTTTTCTCTCTGCTCTGGACACTCTCTTTTCTTGAGTCCAAGGTTTCAAAATAAGTGAGTGCTCCATGTATTTACTGCAGAGGTCTTTGCTTTAATCACTTAAGTTCAAATAGAAGGGGAAAGCCAGATTATTTTTAGTAATGGATTATTGCTTACAAACAAAAATCTGTCACTCACTTTTGCAGATGCCTTCTTACCCAGTGTATGCTCTTCGAACATTAAGGTGCTACAAGGGTGTTTCTCCTATTTTCCTAGCTGCAGACGCACAGAGAATCCTAATTAAAACCTTTATGTCTCATTCCATTTACAAGAAGGAGTGTATCATTTTTCTTCTAGCTTTTTTTAATACTGGGTCTCAGTGCCCATTACAAAAATTCCAATGCATCTTTGAAGTTAGCAGCTAATTATATTTCTCCAAGTTATATATCTGGAGTTCTGGATGTGGGAAAGGCAATTACTTTTTTTTTTTTTCCTCATTTAGCATAACAATCTCCAAAGCTTTACTGGAGCTCCAGTGAGTCAGGCTGTAGATCAGAGCCTGGCCTGGGAAGAGGAGGAATTTGGGGGGAAGGCAGGATGCTTACTCAGCTCTTCCTGGCTCCTTCCCTCGTTAGTATGCCATCCCCACCAGGATGCTCTCTAATTGTTTGTTGAATGACCGCAGTGCTTTTTGCCTCAATAACTTTGCTTGGTAGGTCATTCTGCACATTCATTATGAGGGCACCTGCTAGCGCTGCTGTAGCTAAGGGTCTGTCAGCATTTTACAGGAGTTTATAACTTGGCCGTAAATGCTTGTGTGGAGCTGAAAATTGTTGCATGATTCCTCCTAGGCAGAAACAGGCTGGTTCAGCCCATTTGTTACCATGTCACAGCCCAGGTGCTGCCTGCAGGCTGCAGAGAGCACAGCTCCTCCTGCGTCCTGGGAGCACCGTCCCCGTGCTTGGTGCCAGCACTGCGGCGCTGCTCTTTGCCTGCAGGACGAGAGCTGCTGCCGTGGGTGCAGGAGGCAGGGAGCTCCTGCGTGCAGGCGGTGAGGGCTGGCAGCTCAGCCCTGGGTGTAGGTGTGATGGAGGCCACTGGGCTGGGGCTGTCGGTGTGTGCTGGGCTGCAGCACAGAGATGCTCCTCTGCTGAGGAACCGGCGAGAAATTAAATTCTCCACTTGGCTGGTCTGGGTGACTCGGCTTTGCTCTACCGACTTGTTCCTTCATTATTTTTTTGGCTGATAACTGACTGCAAGCTTGTCTTGTCTGCTTAATGCCAGCGCAGTAGCTCCATGGGAGGCAGAGCCCTGCTGATGCTGCCAAGCGTGCTGTGCTGCTGTCCCCGCTCCCTTCCCTCTGGACAGGATGGGGCCTTCAGCTGCCCGGGGTGTGCTCTGGGGTAGCCCCACACTGGCAGGGGCTCAGCAGAAACGGGGCCATGCACACGTCCCATCCGGAGGGAGCAGCCAGGGCTGGGCCAGGTGAGCTGCGGATAGTCATTATTAAGATTAATCTTCCCATCACACCTCCTGGAGCATGACAGGGGACTCTCCAGGCAGCCGAGGCTGTGATGGACGTGGCTGCCTCAGCTCTCCGCAGCGCCCGGTGCAGCTGCACCTGCAGCTGTGGGTCAGTGGTGGGGTGAGTGTGGGGGCTGCCCCGTCCTGTAGTAGGTGTTGGGCATGGGCCCCTGGAGGGACTGCGGAGAATGCTACGTGATGGTTGGATTCACTACTGCCTCTCTGCCAGAGGATGGGGTCTGCCTGCTGAGATCAGTTCTGGCAGCCAGGCAGACTCGGCTGGGCAGGAGTGTCACAATGTCTGAGGCAGTTGTGTGGTGCCTGTGGCCCAACTTGTGCTCAAGACTGCCCAGAAGATGATCTGCTGTGGGGTTGGAGCCCCTGCACACGACCAGACCCGGCAGCTCTTGTCCTAGGGGTGTCAGCAACTGGGGGTGAAGGGGCTGCTGCTTATGCCCACTGGGTGGGTCTCTGCATGGACAGCTGACTGCCTGTGTTTGGCTTGGGGCCACAGCAGTTTGTTCTTCAGAGCAAGGCTTAGCAAACATGGGAGGTTTTTATTTAATTAAGAGCAAGTGAGGAATTTAAAGATTGGGTTTTCTTCATCCAGTGATAAATTAACCTCCTCCTTGTGCAGAAGGACAGGCAAGCACTTGAGATCAATGATCTCGCTGATGCTTGGCCTCTTCCTTGTTTGGAGGGGAAAAAAGAACAAAGTGTGTCAGCCCCTGCCCTGCTGCTGCCCTGGGGGGCAGTGAGCAGAGTGACTGTGGGTAATGATGATGAATGGCACGATTCATACCGAAACTTGGGCCTAAAGCTGGAATTTTAGACCTATTCATAGAATAGCACAGCTGCTGCTGTGCTGCCTGGTGGAACTCGTGGTGCAGCCAATGGCTCTGGAGTTCTCCAGGCAAACCACCCCAAGGCAGGGCTGGCATTGTGCTGCTCGCTCATGCCTGCATTCAGAGGACTAAGGGGCTCAGGCTTCTGTGCCAGGCCCACCTCGGAGCCTTGGGCAGGAGCGGGCAGCTCCGTGCTGCCTGCATCGTGCAGCAGTGCTGGAGCCACGCGTGATGCTCCGAGCAGGGCCCGGCTCGTGGCTGTCCCTGCTGGCCCGGGGGGCTCCCGCAGGCTGCCCGTGCTGCTGGAGCGCTGTCAGGAGCGTGGTGCCAGGAGGAGGCAGCAGCCGGCACAGGGCTGTGCACCGCAATCCGGAGCAGCTCCAGCTCTGCGGGAACGGCTGGTGTTGTTCCTGCTGGCCTCAAGAAAGCCGCTAATTTTATTTTGCACTAGCACTAATCATCAGGAGCGGGATTAGCTAAACTGCATCCAACAAAATACCGCTTTGGAACAGCGTGTAATAATGGCAGTCTGTAAACATTGATTTGAGCACGAGGGAGCTGGCACGGCTGTGTGCTGCTCCAGTGAGAGCTGCGGATGGGGCAGCAGCCATTGCCTGCAGACCTGCTTCCAGGGCGTGCACCCTGAGATCTGCATCCTGAGCCCGACCCCATGGGCACCTTGTGCTGCTCCTGAGTAGGGCTGTGCCTGGCACCGTGTTTTGGGTGCTGGCAGGGTCTGCCACTGCCCTGACACCCGGAGCTCTACGGGTCTGTGCGGAGTCTGTGCGGGGCTTGTGTCTGGGCGTGAGACCACTTTTGCAGGAGCCATGTCTGCAAAAAACACCCTTACCTCAGATGTGTAAACCATCACATGGCAGTTCTCCCCTGTGTCCTTTTGCTAGAGAAAAGCCTGACACAAAGTAAGCCTCTGATTCTCACCTTTAAATTTTTGAGCATTTAAAATAGAATTGCAGCGTTGTAAGTTTCTCAGAAATTGCTACTTGTGTATTGCAACACATGCTGCTGTGTCCAAACAGTGTCGGTCCTGAGCTGTAGTTTTTGCTTTTCTGAACTCCTTCTTTAAATGTATTTTTATACAGCAGCGTTGACCTTTTCCGGCAGCCCCTGCGGAGTGAGGTTGTATCTTGTGTAAAAGTCATATCAAATGGGCCACAAAAAATCACTCTCCCCTGATTAAAATGAATAGTCTGGCTGATGTGCGTGTTTTCCTTCTGTGCCATTAGCTTTGTGCGAGAGCTTGCAGCCATCAGGGTGTTTCTGGGAGAAATACAGCTACAGGTACAGGCTGCTTTCGTGGATAATTTGTGGATACACTCCTTGTAAGGATAGATTTGCAAAGAAAATTTCTATTGCCTCAAGGACCAACAGTTGCGCAAATCATATTATTGTGCATAGAGAAACTGGTAACACTTTGTGAAATGGTTCATTTATAAATACTTTACTATTTATTAAATTAAATGGTCCTTATCACAGTTGTTTTCCTATGTTAAACTACAGTAAGCGGGACGGTTCCTTTTCCCGCTGTTTCCACGTTGTGATGCAGGCTGTGAGGTTTTGGTTCGCACCACCTGTTGGGATTTCATCATCTGTGCGTTCTGTGATGCCGCGCTGTGCTGAGGGCCAGGGCAGCAGCCAGCTTCAGCTTCAGCACCCCTCTCTCTTCCCTTCGTATTTCTGACATCTGAAAATAGAAAAATTCTGAGCTGCCACCTCTCAGCACGAGGTTTTCATATCCGATGTGGAAATCCCCCCATTGTCTTATTCCTGTTGTGCGTTTTAGCCTGAGAAATCTGGAAAGGAAGATTGCATGTGGGGTGTGTGGGGCGGCCGCGCCCGTCCTGAGCTCTGCGGGACGCTGCAGCGTTTGTCCCCTCTCTCAGTAATTGGCACTCATTAGTCCCGCTCGTTAACGACGCTGTGGCTGCACTCCCTGTCCGCTCCTGCTCTGAGAACAAGGAGTTGACCTTGCCTTCTGAAATTCTCGTCCACTCTGGAAAACAAGCAGACAAGACATCTTTACTGAGCTAGAAATTTCTCTTGAATGTTCCCTCTTTAATTTATGTTCCCTCTCACTTCATTGCCTGCAGCAAAACCCATTAATGGTGGCAGTTTGTGACACAACTGAAGGCTCCTCTAATGGGCAGCTCTCCCGCAATTCCGCTGCTCTCTTGCTTCAGAGGAATTTGCAGGCGTTGTGGTGCACAGCTTCTCCCCCTCCATTTCCCAGGCTCCAGAGACCAATCCTTCCTTCCGTCGGTTTTGCTGCTACTATGGCAATATTTTCTCCCCCATAGTGGTAATCATACAATGGTCTCTGAGAACAGCGGGAGAAGCGGTGCCTGTTAGATGCATAAAAGGTAAGATGAACTACGTGTCATAAAACTTTTAAAAGTTCCTTTTTTGTGTTTGTGCGGGGGTTATTTTATATGGCTTTTGATATGAAGCTAAAATTGCACATCAAAAAGGATAATGCATCTTTAAGCTGTTACAATGACTTCTAAATTTTTCATTTAATGTCAGTGAGGAAAAAACCCCCTCAGTCGGCTGAGCTACGTCGGTGAGATGGCTGTTTCATTCCATAAAGTGTCTGCGGTGGATTTGAACAGTAGGAAATCCAAGGGTGATAAATAGCTATTTCTAAGTAAATTTCATGCAATTGCCCTTTGGTTAAAGTCTTTCCTCTCAGCACTTTCCTGTGCACATAGCCCAACTAATAATATTCAGGAGCAAGTGCTTTCCAGTGTGACAACTGATTGCACTTTGAAGCAGTAAATGGCTGATTTCATAATTGGTATAATTTTTCACAAGTACCTGAATGTCATATACAGAAAGAATAAGCAACCTGGACTTAATACGGGAGCTTTTTCAATTCTCCTAAAAATCAATAATGTATTAAACCCCTCTAACTGATTAAAATAATGTGAACTCTGAGTGGGTTTGTGAGGAAGGCAGGTTTCTTCAAGGGTGGCAGATTTATGGCAAAAGGGTTAATACATGGGGAGAGCGGGGATCAGTTACAGATGGAGGCGGTTTTCCTAATTAAACTTTTATCAAGATTTCCCCGGTCTGAATTGTTTCGCTCAGCGCCGCGGAAAGGAGCGCGGTGCCGCGCAGCCCTGTGAGCCCCGCAGCAGTGCTGCAGTGCAGCTCCCGCGGGCCGCAGCATGAGGGGCGTTGTGCCCGCGGTGCTCAGCTGCTCCGGACCACCGGAGCGGGGACGTGGCACAGCCATTGCCGTTGTGTGCGGTGGGCAACTTTTGGCTGCGGGCCTCTTTGCGTAGAAAAGTTCAGTTGGAGTCACGGTGACACAAACGTTATTAACACCGCTACAGAAGAAGGAGCCGATCTGCCAGGAGATAAGCAGAAGTTACGGTTACTTCTTTCCCAGGATTCGGAGATTGCTCGAAGCCCTTCCAGGAGGACTCTGGTGGAAAGATGTTTGAAGATCTCTTGGGAAAACATTTGTCACAAGAAAAGCTGCGGTGCGGTCTGGCAGCAGGGTGAGCCAGGAGGGAGCACAGCCCACCCAGACAGGCGGTGACACACACTGTGATGGAGGGATCCGCTCAGACCTCGCTTCTCAAATCAGACATCTTAAGCTCTGTTTTATCCGTGTTTGTCTATTGTTTCTAACTCATTTCCTATTTTCCAGCTGAGGAACTCTGCCAGAAGCACTCTTTGCCAGAGATTAAAACAATTTAGGAAGCAGACACCCAATTCCTTTCCTGGTAGGCATGGTAGGCAAATTGGATATCTGTGAGAAGTAACAAATTTTATTATCAACAGATAGTTTGCTGCTTAACTACCCTTAAGAATCCCCAAATATTTGCAGGCTGGAGCCTCGCACTGCCCTGTCGCTGGGTTGGGATGGGGCTGTGCTGCGGGGACAGCGCTGAGCATGAGGGACTGAAATGGCAGTGAGAGGTCGGAGGAAACCATCAGAATCCAGGGCCAAGTCTGATGGGTGGCTGTGAGCTCGTTTTGTGGTGTCTTTGCTCCGCTCGAGGCCCACTGCTCTACGCACAACAGAAGTGCTTTGTTCTGGCTTTGTTGGAGGCGCTGTGCCATTATTCTGATGCAGTTTGTGCTCTGAATCTCCGTGGCTGTTCGTAATGAGGCCAAGGGACACGTGAAATAGCATTTATGTCATTAGCCATGGCTCTCATTGATTTGTATCAAAATAGCTGTTTTAAATGTAATTACCACTAATTTGTGAAAATGCACCATTAGATATGTAAATTCATTGCCTAAGAGATGCATGAGGCAGACTACAGCAAATGGGATGACGTGGGATAATGACATCAGCATCATTTCTCAGTGTGCTAAGCAGGTTCCTGGGATCTGTGTGCGGCCCTCCCCGGCTGTGGGGTCGGGGGCTGTGGGATGCCCCGTGGCGGCAGCAGTTCCTTTGGCCCCGCTGTGAGTGCGGCACCGGGGCTCAGCCATGGGACCTGCCAGGTTGTGGGAAGACAAAGGGGGATGGCTCTTAACAATTTACACAAAGATCAAAAAAAATCATGGGATCATTCATCAGGATTGCTGTAGTTCTTGACCACATAGTAAATGATTTATTTAATCTTAATATATTCCATAAAGAGTCCCCATATTTCCATAAATATGTCATATCTACCTAATACATAGTAATGAACCTGCTCCAAGGGTAAATAAATAAGATCTAAGCTCAGCAAGCCAATGTTTATCAAAGGGAGATATACAGATATTGAGTCCTTTAAAGTACCATTCTTCACAGCAATCACGGCCAAGTTAGGCAATTTATAACGTGTCACGTCAATTAGAAGTCCCGCGGGCGCAGCGTGGGCTGGGCGTGGAGAGGGGAACCTGCAGGGCGGCTGCAGTGCCCTGCTGTCCCTCATGTGGGACCTTCTTGTCCTCCTGCATAGAATAAAGCCTTCGTCTTTTGGAACGTGTTTAGCCTAAAACAGTTGAGATGATAGTTTCAAGCTAAATTTGATTGTGCTGGTTGTTCTTATTCCATTATTTCACGGAATTATACGTAGCGGTGCGTAACACAGCGTAATATTCCAGTGGAATGTTTGTTTTTATACAAACGTGGTAAAATACAATCGCAAATGGAAGTAGCTACTAATTTCTAGAAGTTGCACCTTTTAATCTTATTTTCTGTATCAAAGCATTTCCTGTCTGTGTTGTAATTAGTTTGACAAAGTCAATAATAATAGAATATTCTGATTATGTCAATATGACATGTAATATTATGCACTTCTACTACCATTATGCATATTATGACATGACTTGACATGATATGACAGGTCACATTATGCACTATTACTGATGTCATAAAATAATGTAAAAGTAAGGAAAACAAATTTTGAAATGAAAAATTTTGAAAGGAACTTGTGACTTTTTCTAGGGACGAATCCTGAGCAAATCTTCTTTGTTTCCAGTTCTAAAAACCATTTCTTTTGTTTCCGTTCAGAAGGTGAATGGGCTCAGCCGTGCAGCTCTTCCCACACACAGGGACCCCATGGCTTCTGCCCACAGACCCACTGCAGCCTCAGCACAGAGCTCACCTGTGGTCCTCGCGAGCACCCCCAGCCAGCACGTGCTGTGGACCTGTGAGCATGGCCCTGTGAGCACACGATGTGCTTCCGTGTGGTGCTGGCTTTCCATGGGTGAGTTGCTGGGGGTGAATTGTGCTGAAAGGTCTCTGTCCCAGGGCACAGCCACTGGGGTCTGCACGGCCCTTCCTGCCCTGTTGGCTGCCCGCCTGCTCCGTGCAGAAGGCGGCTGTGTCCTGGTGGCCCTGTGATGGAGACTCACTGACATCAGCGTGGCAAACGGTTTATCCGTGAGCTTCTTAACGGGAAGTGTGCCCCTATTTTTACTGACTGAATTTTTACGTTCATTTTTACTGAGATGCAATGATAATTCTCACCTCCCAGAGACACAAACGAGTTTGGAAAACATTTATAATGAGTTGTTAGTGAGCTGGATGCTTAAGTTCTAAGAACATCCTGATTTTCTGTATGCTATGCTTCTGAAGGTGTGGATTCCCTCTGCAAATCATTATGAAGAATTGGCACTCGCTGGCAGGTAGGTGGGAGTCTTAGTGGCCGGGAGATTTAAGCAGGAATCAGATATGGACACTGGGGAGTACAGAGTGTGCTCGGTGTTCTCCTGCTGATGAACCAGGCAGACAACGCGAGGGCTGGAGTTTGGATTCATTTTTAATGAAACGTGTTTTGCCACAATCCTACAGCAGCCCCAAATGGCGGCAGATCAGAGGACTGCCAGGTGTGAGCTGCTGCCTCCGCGCCCCTCTGTGCGCAGTGCTGTGGGGGCTGCAGACCCACCTCCCCGCCACGTCCCGCAGTGCCCTGCTGGGCTCTGCCCTTGGTGCGCAGGATGGGCAGTGTGCTGACAACTGCTCCTAGGCGTGAGGAGCCCTGGGGGTAAAGAAAGGTCGTCCAGGGCCCTCACCAGTGTCTTTTTCAAATGGAAATGTCATTTATTATTATTTAGTGCTGATAGAGTGCTCAGAATAAAGGCATCATGGCTGAGGGAGCTCCGGCTCTGCCCTCTGCTCCCAGCCCATCTCCTGCGAGCAGCATGGAGCTCCCCAGAGCCACCCTCTGGCAGCACACCTCCCTGAAAGCAGGGCCCTCCAGCGAGGGGCTGCACTGTCCCCATGTCACGTCCCTGTGCTGGGGACAGTCGGAGTACTTTGCCAGGTGGGTGCCTGCACACCAGGACCCAGGTGAAGGAGGCGCAGCATCACCGGTGCCCTGCCGAGTCTGCAGGAGGGAGGGACCCAAGAGGGACCCCCACATTGGCTGCAGGGGCAGAGGCTCGGCTGTGGTCCGGCGATGCCAGCTTTGTGTCCTGGGGTGCAAAGACAGGGGCTCTGTGCGGCACAACCGTGCAGCGTCCTCTGTCCCCACAGAGTGGAGGACAGAGCCCAGGTCCCTGCAGCACAGCAGCGGTTTTGAACACTTCTCCTGCAGTGCCCACGGCTGCAGCTGTGGATCCCGAGGTCGGGCAGGCTGCATGCACAGCGGCCCATGAGAGCTGCTTGCAGTTCTGTGAGGCGGTGAGGCTCCTTGAAAGCCGGGGATGCCAGCAGGTGCTCGGGCAGACCAGGTATTCTGGTCCCAGTGGCCCATAAAGCTGTGCCAGTGGTGAAAGGGCTGAAGCCATAGCAGTGACACCAGGCTGCTGCCAGGCCCAGCTCCATCCTGCATTCTCAAGGCTCTGGGTATGCTGGGATGGGAATCCTGTGACCGCAGCTCTGCAGCATCCACCTCTGGGTTGGAGGACAGCACTGGCTGCCACACGCAGCAGCGCTCTGCCCTCCCACCTCCTGCACTGCCAGGTGGGAGCTGCGGGCGCTCGCAGGAGTGCCACTGCCACCTCCGTGAAAGCAAATGAAAGGATTTTGATCCAAATTGCGTTTCCCCTCGTAGTCTGGAGGATGTCAGTACGTTACGGCCTACAATATTCCACTGCTGCTCTTTTGCATGATTTTTTAATTAAAAAACTATGGAGTGAACAAACATTCTGCTCTGGAGTAGCCCTGCGGAGACCCATCGATAGGCACATTTACATCCCTACACTTTTTCAAGAAAGTTTATATCTTAACAAAAAAAAAAAAAAAGCAATAATAATATCACCCACCCAAACAGTCAGCATTGGGTAAAAGTTTGAAGTGAAAGGCAGCTGGCAACCTTCTCCAGCCCGTGAAATGATATTAACATTTTATTATTCTAAGGTGAGCTTTTTGAAACGGAATTTTAAATGTTACCCTGCTGTTCCAGAACACAAAAACCTTTAATTTTATGCAAATGAACAGCGAGGAGCTGAGCGCTTAATGTAAACGAACACTTTCTTTGTAGGAGAGGTTGGAAGAGAAAAAAAAATTCCCAGGGATTCTTTAATTGCTGTCTGAAATTATGTAAATCCCACCGCTAGGCAGAACACAATTATCCCGTGCCCCTCTCTGCCAGCATTGCTAATGTCTAACAAAATATCGGTGGGTGACATTTAGTCGAGGTAATGCAAATGAGAATTAATTTTTTTCCAAGACAAAGGGCAGCGAAAAGATCACCTCATCCATATACAGCAGAGGGGTGCGGGGAGGCAGAGCCGAGGGTGCGGAGCCGGGCAGTGCTGGCTGCAGGGTGGGACGCTGAGCCCGGCGCAGCCCTGGCCTTCTGAGTGCTTTCTTTTTTGCAGGAGCGAGGCTCGGGCGGGGGCAGGCTGTTTGTTTTTCATTTTAATTCATGGTCATCCTGACAAGGGGGTAGGGTGGGAAATGTGATTGAAACCCCCTAATGGCTCTGCCTTGTGTTGTGTAAAGACTGCTTGTAATTTATCACCTAGTTGTGCTGATAACTAGCAATAATTCTATTAAATATTCAGAGTGAGGCTTTTGCTACACAATTATCAAACGAGATTTGTTAGAGCAGAAATCCTTCACGAGCACAAAAAGGTGCTGTGGTGCAGCGCTGGGTCCTGCAGTGCTGGGGGGCTGCTGCTGTGCAGCACCGATCAGCAGAGCTGTGCAGGGATTTTCATTCTCTTCTCTGCTTTCCTTTTTGATTTTTATTTTTGGTGCTTGAGTTTCAGCTATCCTTGCTCCTAGGTCCGCTCTAAGAGCTTACAACTCTGCTTACCTTTGGAAGAGAAAAGAAGCCCCAGTGGGAGATGGTGCGAGGCAGGGGCAGGTATATGCGAGGAATGATGAAGTACATAGATGCTCAGAAGACTCCAGATCAGGGTAAGGAGTGCTGCTGGAATTATCCTTTGAAATGTACACTCTCTGCAGGGAGACCCCAGGGATCATCCTTGCTGGAGGAGATGGGCTGAGTTGCACCATCTGCTTGGGATTTAGGACAGGCAGATCTGCGAAAATATGAATTAAAAATACAGAGTAGCAGGAAATCATTTCCTCCTGCCCTGTCTTTTGAAATTATACCAAGCAAACCTGGGTGGCTGCTGCCACCTGTGTGCCACGGTGTTCTTGTGGCAAGGCCAGCTCTGCTGCACAGCACTGAGCTTATGCCTCTGCTGCGAGGGAGCACAGCTCAGTGCCCAACACTGGCTCACAGCTTGTGGTTGGCACTGCTGTGCAGTGACACTGCTGTGCAGGTGACCTGGTGTGTAGTGACTGGATGTGCAGTGACATCGGTGTCCAGAGCTTCCCACAGCCACTCTCCTGCTCCCTGCCTTCCTGCAGCAGCGCTGGGATGGCATGGCAAAGTGCAACAGCAGGGAGAGGCTGCCCCCCATCTGCAGGGCACCTCTGTGCAGACAGGGCTGTCCTTGTCCTCCTAAAATTTATAATCTTTATAATCGAAGGTTTAGACTCCTCAAAGCTTTATGCCTGTCTTTAACCTGTAGCACATGCATAGTCTCAGTGGGATTTCTCATCTGCTAAGAGTTAAGCATGTGCATAAATCTTTGCAGGCCTGGGGCCTAAGGCATTCCTGTTCGCACATGCACACACATTCCTGTGTGCACGAGTCATGGAACGGCCGCCGTGCAAATCCCCACCGCGAGGAGCGTCGGAGCAGGAGGCAGCCATTCTCACACCAACCACCAGAGCGTTTCTCGAGCAGTTTGGATGCCCTGGGGGTGCTGAACTTCTGACACCATCTTTAGCAAATCCCTGTTCTCTGCCCGTGTCTCCAGAAGGCTGTCGGGATGTCAGTAGGCAGTGACTGTGCTGGAGGTGAATACAAGCAGGCAGAAATCGAGTATGGCTGCTGAAGGCATTTGGGGCAGATTGGAAACCAGGAATAGCTGAGGAAGAGCACTGGCACTCCAGGTATGTGGGAAGGAAAGGGAAGCATGTGCTCAGGGCTGCACGCTCACAGCCGCAGCTGGGGCAGGCTGGCTCTGCCCAGTGCAACCTTTGGCATCAAACTCTGTTGTGAAGATATTTTAGTGGGCTCTATTGCATCAGCTCTGCTTTTATCAACGCAGGATGGCCCAGAGCGAAATCCAGGTAAGAAACCAGCACAGATTGTTTTGGACTGGCAGAAGTGAGCACAGCACAGCACAGCGGCCCTGTGCTCATGCGCTGTTCCCCAGGAGTCTGTGTTTGGCAGCACAGCATTTACAGAGGCTGAGATGTCACTGCATGAACCTCTGACCTTTCCTTTCCATGGAGCAGACCTCGTCATCAAATGATGAAAAAAGAAGCTATGCGCTTCATGTTTAAAATCATGACCATGAAACTCTTCTTTTTGCCCTTGCACAATGCTGTTTTAGTCAGATAACATGAACTTTCATGAAATCACTCTTTTCACTTCGTATCTTGTGTTGGCAATGTGACTGGATACGGTCTCTTTAATTTAGGGTTAGAAAATGCAGGCAGAGCCATCAGGTGAGAAGTGGCATTTCATAAATGTCGTGTTTCCTGCAGCGTTCAATTTATTAAGGACAAAATCACATTCTTTTCCCTAAAACATCCCCCACGTACTACTCAGTCCTTCCTTCAGTGCAGGGTGGCAGAGCAGCATGCAGTGATGGCTGAGCTCTGTGGCTGCAGCCCTCTCCCACTCTGCAGCCCCGCGGTCACTCAGGTCAACTGCTATTTGTCAGCAGGAGCCACAGCCGCACCCCAGGCATAGTGCTGAGCACAGAGCACCCACTGAGCCGGCCCGGGTGCTCAGCCCTTCCTGCGAAACATTCACAGAAAGGTCAGCAAATGCGTTGTGACAAGATGCCAGCACATCCCTGCCCACCCCCGGCTCAGCCTGGCCCTTGCCTCCTGTTCCAGGGACGGAGCAGTGGAAGCAGAGGCCCACCTCAGCATCCGACCCCTTCCTCAGTGCTGTGCAAAGACCTCCACATGCCACCAGCACAGGATCAGGGGGCAGTGCCATGCTGCACCGGACAGGCAGGCAGGCAGACAGACAGACAGGCATGCAGGCAGGCAGAGAGGCAGGCAGAGCAGCAGGAAACAATCACCCTGAACAGATTTAGCACATAGAAAAGGTCCTTACAAGAAAACAGAGCTGTGAGGGGCAGCGGTCATGGGGAAGAAGCAGGCTTAGCACTCTGAGCCCCTGCCCTGAGATGGCCCGGGCTGTAAGCAGCTCAGGGGCAAAGCCTCCCACTGCTGGGTAATTCTGCCTCTCCCCTATAAGCCTGTAACCCCATTAGCAGCAAGTCTGGCACAGAGGCAGCAGTGCTGGGAAAGCGCTGCACCTCCGCATGCACAGCAGATTAAAAAGGACTTAATCACAGTGCAGCCAAAAAGTGCACCACATGGCATTATTCCTCTGAAATAAAATTTTACATATGGCCTATCTGAGAGCAGCACAGAATAAATACTTTTAAAAATCTATGATTACTGTAGGGTTATTTTTTTTTTTAAATTTTATATTGGTGGCTGAGTTCTGCTCTTGCTCCGAAGGATTAGAGGGATAATTCCATTACAATTTAGTAACAAGATTATAAGAGCCAGTTATCCATTTACGGGGGTCTGTGGAAATGAGCAGTGGCTTCTGGAGGTCTCGGGATCTGGGTAAGTATCACTCACATCTCAGACACGTCCAAATCAGGTTAGGGAGCAGGCAGGACATGCGTGAGGTGAAAAGGTCTTGGGGCCACCTGTCCTCCCATCGGCACGAGAAGTGCTCGGCTCACGGGGCAGAAAGGACACAGGTAAGGAGACCCCTGATGAGAACAGCTGCAGGAGAAAGGCAGGGAGAGCAAGAAGCACCCTGGAAATAAAACTGCACGATGTGCAGCGGTACTGCCAAGCACCAGTGTGAGGAACCATCCTGTATGAGCACCAACACCGGGCACCGGGCAGGCAGCGCCCACAGCACAGCACAGCGCCCACAGCACAGCACAGCGCCCACAATGGCAGGAGGGACCCCGCGCCCACCCAGCACTGCTCTGAGACCCCCCGGCTGCGGGGCGCTGTGTGATGGCAGTGGGCTCCTGGCCCTGCGGTGCTGCTGAGCAGTGAGCTGTGCAGGATGTGGTCTGCTCCTCACTGCTCCCACCTCGCTCAGAAAATAGTGAGGGCACAGCACTGTGTGTGTCTGAACGGCCGTGTCACACTGATGGTCAGTTATGCCATTACAGGGGATTTGAGCACTGGAGTTTGAGATGTGCTTTTCAGGAGCATTACTAATTTTCAGTCGCAAGGACACCAGCTGGAGGTGAGCATCACGGAAGAGTCCCACATGAGTGGTGGGAAGGAACAGAGTTACTTGGCTCTGCTCATGAATGTGTGCACAAAGCTCTGTGGTGCACATCACAATGTCAGAAACTCCCTTGCAAAAAGTGACAAGTCAAGCTGCACACATGCAAATGGCACAGAACATTCAGAGTTAGGAACTGGCCGGCACTGACATCGTTATGCGTATCCTCTGTACTGATTAACTGATAAATTGATATTTCATTGATTGCATGGTCAGAGTGGGACTTTAGCATGTGCTGATTGCACAACTGTTTTCTGACTGTTGCTAGCAGGTCTGCAGAGCAGTCAGTGTAAATCCACAGGAACTGTACATAGGATAGGAACAGAAACTGCTTTGTGGCAGCAGAGAGCAGAGCTCATGATGCACAGCGCTGCCATCGCATACGGCTGGGAAGCTCTTTCTTCTTGTTTTTAAAAATGATGGCTTAGATAAATGTAAATTTGGCTGATCGTGGGGTAAGAGCTGCCCCAGCAGGCAGCACCGGACGCCCTGTGCGCCCTGCTTGGCTGTGCTGGCCCTGCAGACTCACAGCCCAAAGCAATCTGCGCTCCTCAAACCAACCTCCAGGTTGTTCCCACAAAGTTTGTGGGTTCTTGGGTGAAGCATTAGAAAACTTTGCATCAAAATGTAGAATGCCTTTTGCATCCTGAGCCGAGGGCTGTGGCAGGTGCTGGCTGCTGAGACACAGCTCTGAGCAGCACACCCTTCTCAGCACCAGGGTCTGTTGGGTGCAGGGCCGCTCACCCTCTGCACTGCACAGACACAGAAGGTGTCAGGGACAGCCTTTAAAAGCTGCATAAATAGGTGTGGTGGTAAAGCCCGGAGCTCGGTGGAGAACAAAGCTGGCTGAGAAACAACTCTAAATGTGGTATGAGAATTTGAAACGACCAATAGGTTGCAGATGAGCCACCAGACAATTGTAACCATGTAGTCCTGCTGTATTAGTTTAATGTCCACTTGAATCACTGACCTTAAGGTCTGAAAAGGACTAAATCCAGAAACAGATGATTTTTTCCATGCAACATGACAGGGGGGCTGTGGTCGCTTCTAAATGCAATTTTACGTTCACTTATGGAAATGCATTGTTTCTTGGCTACTTTAAAAAAGAAACCAATATATGTTCTCCTGAAAGGGGTTAGACCTCAATTATTTCAAAGCCATTGTGCGCGCGGCGGTGACAGAGCCGCAGCGCTGTACCAATGCTACCCCCTGGTGACCAGAGTGACGGCTGGCGCGTGCCGGGCGGCACCGAGCGGGGCTGTGCGGGACAACGAGGGACAGGCACGGGGCAGGTACTGTGCAGGACAGGCGCTGCGGTCACAGCCTGCAGAGGGGCAGGGTGCTAGGAGAGCAGTGTCTGTTGGCCACTCAGACTTCTCATAGCAGTGACAAATTGATTCAATTTGAATACCATTCCCGGTTATTTCCCACTGGGCTAGGTGGAGATTCTGAGGACTGCACTGCATCCTGCAGCAGAGCAGAAGCCAGGGCACGCTGCTCTCAGTGCCTTTGGATCCCATGGCAAAGGCATGAGCCGCAGCTGGGCCAGCCCCAGGCACCCCGCTACCACGTGCACACAGCAGTGGGGTCCAGTGCTGCCTGATGCTGGCTGCAGTAGGAGTTGTGCCCTGGTAGAGTCATCCCTGGCACCTCCTGCAGCAGCTGCCATGGGCTCAGCACAGCCACAGCAGCAGTGCAGCCTGGCCTGGTGTGTGGTGCAGCCCCGATCGCACATCTCTCTGCGTTACGCTGCTCACTCTTTGCATCTTGTTAATGAAAAGCGTGGATGTAATTTCAATTAAAGATAATTACATATTTAAACTTAACATTAAATTCTAAACAAAATTACATGAAATCTCAGTGTGCAGCCGTGCTGCAAGGCAGCATGTGAAGCAAGCGGAGGAAGGAAATGCTATTATGCAAAGTGAGCTGATCCTTCCCACAGGTGCCCCTGCCTGCATGGTACTTCCCTGTCCGGTGAGGTAATTCCCATCCACTCCCACAGCACAGCACCCACAGCCCATCCCCAGCTGCAGCCCTGGCACACTGTGCAGTGTTGTGGCAAAGCAGAGGCACTGCGGCACCAGCGCACCTTACAGAGAGAGGCTTTTGTTTAATAAAACATGAAAATTATTCATTGTGTGATTTAATTTGATAGGAAATTCCTGCTGCTACTGTAATAATTATTATCATTATTGATTATTGCACGTGGCTGAGTCCCACAGTGCGCGTTGTGCCGCTCTGTGCGGCCGGAGCGGAGGGCAGCGCGCACGGAGGGGCGGCTCTGTGCAGGAAGTGGGCTGCGCAGTGGAGGGGAGTTTGAGGATCCACAGCAGAGGAGTTGCAATGCCCAGAGCAGCACGGGTCACCTCGTGTGACTGTCACCGAGTGCCCCTGCAGAGCTGTCGGCAGCAGCTGTCCCCTGCAGGGCCACAGAGTTGCAGGGCTGTGGTGCTGAGGGTTGTGTGTGGACATCCAGCACTGCACGCAGCCTGGACGCTGTGTGCAGCACTGGGGCTGCTCCTGCACGACATGACTGCAGTGATCAAGCACTGACAGGTGGCAGTAACATTTCTGAGCCAGCATAAAGTTTTATTTAAGAGGGATGGTCAGAGATTTAGTGGGCTCTGTAAGTCCTTGCCTTGCCTGCCCGTGTCCTCTCCAGTGGACGGGCACAGCCCCATGCTGGGGAGGATGGGGGGAGGGAGGTGCAGGGACTCCCAGCTGCTGCCCCCTGATGCCTCTGTCCCCCAGCACTGGCCAGCCCTGCCACAGCACTTCCATTCATCACTTTGGCGATCGTGAAACATGCTACACACCAGCCTCCCTAATGGCTCGCCATGCACTAAATCCCCTTCATGTTATTCAACTTATAAACGCAAGGAATATCCCAAATCAAAGTGACTTCATGTCACACTCAGCCCATCTCACAGAGCCCAGAATTAACATCCTCGCCTGCTTGGCAGTGCGGCTGCACTGAGCCACCGCTCCGTGCTCATTAATATTTATGATGGGGAGAGAAAGTTGCATAAATCCTGGATGATACTTAATTAAACCCCACTTCTACTGATTTCTTCTCTTTCAGCTTCGCTTAGCCAGGAGGGTGCAGTGATCAGACACCCTGCAGCGTGCATGGGGACACGTGGCACTGCCTGCAGCAGCATCACTGCCCTCCTGCGCTCCGCCCCGGGGCTGCCATGTGCCGCCGGGATGTGGGGACTTCGGGTTTGAGGGCCCAGCAGGGTGATGCAGCTGGGAAAGCATGAACCCCGCTTCGGCCTTTTTGCTCTGTTTATCTGTTCCTTGAGTCTGATCCTCACATGATCCATAAGAGAACAGTTAACACGCGGCTGACAGATCTTTGATACGACGCTCATTCGCAGGAAGCAGTTTGACCCCTGAAGGTTCTGCGTGCGGCAGGATTGACACTTCACATTGACTTTGCTTCAGGCTTATCAACAAATCTCAGCCAATTTTATTAAAGAGCCGCGCGCGGTGTGTGGAGCACACCAGTCAGAGACAACTTCATTTGTGGACCGAGTGCTTGGCTGGTTTTCTTCTCATTCATGTTTTCACTTTGCTGGCAAATTTAACTTTAGAGAAATCCATTGCATGTTCCAGTGAAGGATGGAGAACAGTAAAACCCCTCAGTGTTTCCCGGTCCTGTTACTAAGAACAGGAAGAGAGCGAGTAGATTCCTGTTTAAGGGCAATGAGGTCTATCAGTGAGTAAGTGGCAGCTGGGGAGAAACGCAGAGCGCAGGGCTGCGGTCTGTCCGGGCTGAGCAGGGCTGTAAATCACCCGAGGCAGCACAGGGGGATCTCTGCCGCACGGATCCCTGGGCAGGCGTTGTCCTGGTTTGCTGCCAGCAGATGTTGGCAAAGCCCTTCCTGCATGGCAGTGCAACAGAAGAGTGCTGGACATACGGCTGGGGTGGGGGCCTGGCCCTGCACCCTGACAGCCCCAGCACCCCCACACCACAGTTAACTGCACCCCAGCACCTGCACTGCATGACAGGCCCGTTCTGCACAGGTCACGTGGGCAGCACTGACTGTTCTAAGCAGGTTTACCTATTTTCTGCCTAATATCTTAGCTCAATTCAACATGCATGTGGTATTTTCAGCACTCTGGGAGGACTAGGGCTGGGTCCCCCAGCATCGAAGTGGGGCAGAGGGGCGCCAGCAGGATCCACTGCTCTGAGGCATCCATTGGTAATTATGTCTCTTTTTACTCATGCAAATTTTATCAATATTATTTATTTATTCAAATCCGCTTATAAATAATGTATACATTTGTGCTAAGGTAATTGCCTCAACTAGATTATTTGTCCCAGTTTTTATTGTCTATCCAGATGCTGAATACAAAACCCCTTTTCTTGCTCGCCCTGTGACCGGGAGTTGGCTGCTGCATCACGGGAGCAGCTCTGCACCCATCCATGCAGGGAGCGAGGAGGAGCGGAGGGTGACTCTGGTGGGACCGTGGGGGCAGGGAGAGGTGCAGGAGGGGGGGGGGTCGGGCACAGTGTTGCTGTCCCATCCCAGTGCTGTCACCCCGCTGCAGTGCTGTCATCCAATCCCACTGCAATGCCGGGGCCCTGGGCTCCAGGAGGGGCACAGCGCTGCGTGCGTCCTCCCTCCTTCTCACTTACCAAAACCCGACATCACAATGAAAAAAGATCAGGAGCACTGACAGGCCTGCAAAGGTGACAGCTACAAAGAAATATGGAGCAATCACATTGTCAGAGTGCCTATTAGGAACCTAAAAAACCTCAGCTCTCCTGCACAGGAAAAACTGATTTATTGCACAGCACAGTTCATGAACTCATCAGTGGTTTTGCATGGAGAAGAGATGGATTTTCTTTCAGATGTTTATGGTGTGAGCAGACTGTCCTGAAAGTTATTGTTTGGTTTAATAAGGTCGGTACTGCTTGCTGGGGCAGAATCGCTGCTGCACTTCCACCCAAACCATGCGCCAGGTCCTGTCCCACAGCCTGAGCAGCTCCATGCATTCCCAAGGAAACGTTCCTTGGGCATTACCGGTGTTCCTGCTCCTCTCCCCACCTGTGCTGAGGGCTTGGGCCTTCTCCCAGGAAAGCTGAACTATGTGACTAAACCATGGCTCACCCAAATAAAGTGGAGCTTCCCCATGCGTCAGTGCAGCATGTGCCATGCCAGCGGGCCTCCCTGCTGCCACAAGTGCAGCTGCAGCTCTGGGGGCTGCGGGATGCTCACAGCGCGGTGCCCACAGCAGCCGCCAGCACTGCTGCTGAAACATTTCTTTGCAGGAGGGAGCTTTAAAGGTGTGTCATGCAGAAGCAGCGTTGGCTTTCTGACAATGTTGTACTGCTGTTAACATGTAAATGTTTCCTTCTCCTGCTTTGGATTACGCTTCAGATGCCCTGGGAACAGCTGTGGTTTATGTAGATTTTAAAGGTGAACTTTCATGCTCAGTGAAACTTTAAAAGCTGCTGATTTACACCTGAACCCATTTCTGCGAGCGTTGGTGTGGCTGTTTCTCTTCCTTAATGGCGTGTGCGTGCAGGGCCATGCTGGAGCAGGTTTGTGCCAGGAGCCTGCAATGGGCTGGGGGGCACATCCCACGTGTGGCCTAAGGTGCAGACATGGAGTGAGTCCTGCACAGCCCTGCACAGCCCCATACAGCCCCGCACAGCCCCGCACAGCCGCTCTCCCCGCTGAGCCCCAGCCCCTTGGCTACGCCAGCACCATCTCCGTGACCCTTTAAAGATGCTCTCTCTTTTTCCTTTAAAAACACAAAATTTAAATGGCTTTGAATAAAATAAAAGAGAATAACTGAGCTGTGAAGGGTGATGATTGTATTTCTTTCACTTGTAAGAGAGACCTTTATAACTCTCTTGGGAGGAAAAAAACAATAATGGTCCTTCATGGATGAAGTGCGCTAAATATGGTGTATATTTTTTAAAATACCAGTTCTACAGTTATTGAAACAAATTATTGTTAAATGCATTTACAGCATAATAACTGTGCTAATTTGCTGATAAAAAGCATCCAGCGTTAAAGCCCCCATACATTATTTTGTCATTAGCATTTGTTAGCTCCTCTTAGGTACGTTCAGACAGAAGGCTTTGTTCTGTATTTAGCACAGGGCCCCGCATTCCTCACTCTCCCCTCCCTTTGGGATTTGCTTGTGCGCAGAACTGCAGCTTTTTTTTTTAGAACTTCATGTTTAAAAATGGAAAATTTATTTCATTTCATTAATGGGCAAAGGGAGGGGAAGGAAGTAGGGAGGTGGGTGCGTGACTTGACGAGGCGTGCCACACACCAGGCAGGGCTCGCAGCAGCTGTGCAGGCGTGAGCAGCGCCCAGGGGCCGTGTGGACCCCCGGCACCCCTCAGCCACAGCTGTGTGCAGACACACTGCACTGTGCTGGGGAGCCCCGCGCTGCTCCTGCCCACTGGGGCACTGCCAGTGCTGCGGGCATCCCACGGGCAGCAGCTGCGCAAGGGGCACACACAGCTGTGGGAATGGGATGGTGATAGGAATGGAGAACCTGGGCATGGCCATGCCGCACGCGGATGGGGCAGGCAATGGGCCGTGGTGCCATGGGGTGAACATCTCACCGTGCCCTGCCGCAGCCGGGCTCCATCCCCCCGTGGGGCAGGTGGGCACTGCCGGCCCCGGTCCATTCCCGCAGCCATGTCCCCATGGGCGGGGTTTTCTGAAGCCGTGGTTGCCATGGCGACCGTGCTGTGATCAGATCATCACCAGAGGGAAAAAAAAAAAAAGAAAAAAGCAGCTTTATTATCAACACATCTTCCCAAATTAACCCCTCGCACACCCAATGAGCACAACGTGGGCTCAGGCCAGCAGGAACTGATGCTCTCCCCGCGTGCTGCCCAGTCCCCACTCGGTACAAAGCCCCACACCCAGCAGTCAGCTGAGGAACTTCTCTAGGGGAAGCCCATGGCCGGAGCTGCTCAGAGTGACCAGACCGGGACCGGGGCACCCGCAGGGCAGCGTGGAGCTGTGCCGTGTGCTGTAGATCAGGCCTCACTTTGCTCCCTGCTGTACCGCCAGGTGCTGACACGTGGTGACACTGTCACCAAATTTCAGTTTGGATGAAAGCCTAGAGAAAAGCTCCGCTTGGCACAGGGCACCTCTGGCTGCGAGGTGGGTGCACTGCGCATTTGCCTTCCTATCCACAAATGCTCGGGGCCCTCTGCCTTTTGGAACATTCCTGCTCCCACATCCCTGGGTGCAGTGCAAGCATGTTGGGTGTCCTTCGCAGCCATAACCGCGTGCTGTGGGCCGTGTCACCACCAGGACTGGTTGGAGCAGCATCAATACCAACACAGCGCTGTGAAATATTTCCCTGTGTACCGCAGTGCACAGGGCCCAGCCCACCTACCCCTCCCAGCTCCATGGACAATCGGAGACACACATTTCCTCCCAAAGCCTGAAATATCATGCTAACTCATGTAATGAATGTTCCTTGACCCTGCCATTTCCAGGTGCAGCTGTACCACAGATAAATAAAGTGAAGTCATGAGGAGGGATCAGTGCCAGCACAGAGCCATGGCTGACAGCGATGGAGCGCAGCACAGCGGTGTAAGGGCCCAGCCTCAGCGACCCGGCAGCACCGCCTGTCCCCTGTGTCACACGTGTCCCACGAGTCCTGTGCAACCTGTGCATCCCATGCACCATGTCAGTTCCACACGCTGACAATGCCATGCTCCCCCCAGCGCCCCCAGAACTCCTGTGCTACAGAGTGAAGGTCTCAGACAAATGAATTAAGATAGCTACTGTATATTGATTAATATCTTGAGCTATAAAAATATAATTGATTACTTGAAGAAGAGCAGAGGTAATGTACAGAGAACCTGTCTGAGAAGTGATCAATACTCACATTCAGGAAACTCACCCAGGAGTATAATTGGACAAAGCAGAATTTGGGCCAAGCCAAGCACCAGGAAAATAATTTTGCTAACAACAAGCCATTAGGAAGCGGCTGGACTGACTGCCATCCATCTCAGGCGTGGTTTATGGCCACAACAGCTGCAGTAACATTTTTATTTTCATTCCTTTGGTGAAGAAATTGAGCCCGTGGGACCCAACGCTGCTCCTGATGCCGCAGCTCTGCAGGGCTGTGCCATGGCAGTTTCCCTGCTCCAGGGGGTACCAGGAGCCGTGCCCTGCCCTCCTCCCCAGTGGGTGCTGCAGCCCTGGGGGTGCTGCTGGGGGGGGGAGGGCTGCAGGACCCCTCTGGTCACCAGCTCAGGCCATGCAGCCACTCACCACCAGCACTGCATTGGGAATCACCAGGTGTGAGCGTGTGAAGTGGGTGCCAGGTTTGTTTCACCTGCAGCAGGGCAGGGCAATTAGCAAGGCGTGCTGCAAGATTACAGAATGCAATGAAATACTTAAAATCTACTCTCCAGACTAAAGTAAATCAGACATGACTTTGACAAGGTGAAACCAAAGTGATGAAACCAATCCATTGTGCTTGGGGAATCGATCTCCCCGGCAGGGCGCGGAGAGGCCATCGATTCACAGCCTCAGCAGTCAGCAGTGTCAAGCTGCCTGATCTAAATTTCTATATGCATCACCCCCGATTAGATGATGGAAGAGCACTGTGTGCAGGCATCCACCTGCCTGGCCGTGTCCAGGGGCAGCAGGAGGGCTGTGGGCTGCGGCCAGCCCTGAGCAGCGATACACTGGGCTGGGCTGGGGGGCCGAACTGGGGTGGGGGCACCCGTGGCAGGGTACGCAGAGCAGCCAGGTGCCCGTGCCCTGCCCAGCACCAGGGAGAGCACGTGAGTTACGGCCTCACCATGGATCTGAAACCCGCTGCAGTAATTAAGATTTCATTCTTAAAAATTAAATATTTATCTGCAAAGACGAGCTGTGCTGGCAGCGGAAGGCTGCGGCCGCGCGGCAGGACGGGGCAGCAGCAGGGCAGGCTGTGGTCAGGGCGCTTCACGCGTGGCAGCGCGCTGGTGGGGCAGACGCAATGCGCTGCTTTGTCACTGTCATACCGAGAGAGGCCATTAGTTTTGTCAGTGTGAGAATAAAGAGCCGTCTCTGGGGACAGATGGAAAAACTCGATCCAGCTCCCAGCAGCCCTGAGGGGGTTGTGTTCTACCATTTCTTTATGACTTACCAGCTGGAACAAGAGCAGACTTAGCAGTCACGAGTGGCAGGAGCATTTTCTGCTTCCAGCTCCCACGGGGAGTTTGTGACAGAATAGCAGGGACTTGTGGTGGGAAGCTGAAACGCCGGAGAACAGATTGGGGAAGGGAGGGAAGAAGGAGCTCAGTTGTGCCAGATCTGAGAAGCTTCTGGCGCGTGCTCTGCCATCCCAGCCCCGACGGGCACTGGGGGATGGGGTACCGGTGTGGCCCTGCATTGAGACTGCTCTCGTTAAGTGACTGTATCCCGTGACGTGTTTGGCCATTTTGGCACAACGCGACTAACAGAGACGATGAGAGAGCACACAACGAATGGCTGAGGGTGCCCCTGCCCTCCGTCCCCCCGATAAGCTGCAGCACGTCCTGCCGGCCGCCACGCAGTCCCGTCTCTGCTTCTGCCGCTTCTGTTTCGTGCAGCAGACACCTGGACGCCGAGGGGGGGAGAATCGCGGCCTCGGGGGGCACGGAGCCCGCAGCCCTCCGGAGGACCGCGAGGTAGGCGGGGAGCCGGGGGGGTCCGTCAGATAATCCCTCGCAGGTGGTGAAAGGATCAGCTGCTGCTGGAGGCGGGCAGGGGTTTCCTGCAGCGGATCTATCGGTGCTGGGGGGCGGCCGTCCCAAATTAAGGGCTTCTTCCGAGCTAACGAGCAGCTCCGTCACCCGCACCCCAAAGCCGCCCCGCGGAGCTGAGAGCAGCGCGCCCCGCCCCGCCCCGCCTCGGCGCCGTCCCGCGTGGCCCCGCGCTCCGCTCCCTCGCAGCTCTGAGCGCGCGGCGCGATGGGAGCAAAGGGAGCGGCGCCGCCGCAGCCCCGCCCGCGGTGCGAGCCTGAAGTACGCAGGTTGTGCTGCTTTGAGAGACGCATGAGGGCTCATAATTTATTTGCTTCTCTTTTAACCTCGTAGAACCCGTTTGCAATGATCTGTTGCAATTCCAAGTGAAACAAGCAACCGAAAAAACACCACCGAAGAAAGGGGAATGTTCTGCTACCTAACAATCGCTTGTGCAAAACAAACAGTCCCTGCCGATGTATGACGTTGGTATACATCGCTGCTGACAGTACTTCGGTTCGTTCTCTCTTCTGTATGTGTCACTGTATCTGCCGTGGAGGCTACGAAGCACCCCCTGCGCCCACGCCCGTCCCACTGCTCCCAGCACAAGCTGTGCAGCTGCCTGAGGTCTGCCTGCAGGATTTCATGGCTGTGGTTACAGGCTAAATAATATTAAATGGTATTAAACTTGAAAGATTTGTTTCTGAGTCGCAAATGGATTTCCCATATTATTCTTTACTGTAAGTAGTTGTTGTTATATCTTATTCATCTGGAAAATAATTTCAAACAGCCATGAAAATAGCGGATTTCTCTCTGTTAAAATGATCGGCGGTGCCCGGGCCGCTGACATGTAGTAACATGATTCACTTGGACAGTTACTGACTGCACATCCAATTCATTTCTTCTCCGGAGCACCAAGTTATTATCTGAAATGCACAAGGTGTCTGGGGGTAACGTATGATCAGCCGGGGACGCTTTTGACGGCTTGAAGAGCAATCAATAAAAATTGTCTCCAGCAGTTTTGTAGAGGATGGAAGTTGGTGGTGAAATGAAGTGATGGAGATTAACTAGTGGAAGTCAGTGCCCCGGTGCTGTGAACCCTGATTTTTAATTAAAGATCCAAAGCGGCTTTTCACTTGAATGGGGCTTTTCCCTCCTCCCAAATTCCGTGCTGAGGACACTACATGTCAGCCTCAGTGAGTGGCAGCCGCTGCTCCCCATGCTGTGCCTGCAGCCCAACTCCTCGCTGCCCCGAGCTGCTGAGGACGCTTTGCCACTGCGGGCATCACAGTTTCTCACCCTTTGGAAGTGCACTGGAAGGGTAATCTTGGAAATGGCGATGCCCAAGTTGATGCTCTCACTCCATCACACAGCCATGTGGTCCATGGACAGCTGATGGTTCGTTCACCAAAAAGGACCTCCTGCATGCCAGTCTTACACAGCGATTATTCCATTTAGGTCTCGTGTCCATGAGTCCACATGTATTCTGAAGTCAGTGCAAGTTTTTCAGTGAACATTAATAGTGGGCTGTATTCTCCTTGCAATGATGGACATCTGTTTTGTGGGCGAGCACGCGGTGCGAAGGCTGTTCCTTGCTGCTCATCTGCGCGGCGCGGGGGCTGATGTCACTGCAGTGGGGCACGGCAATGCCAATGGACGCATGTCCCCACCCAGGAACAGCAGTGACCCCATCCCTCAGTGCTGAGGAAACCCATTTGCCCTTATAGCATTTCTTACTGAAGGAGATTTGCCTCTTTTTAGAGCACTTTCTTCCGTGAAATGCAGAACATCGCTATAGGTTTTTCATGGTGACGTACTAACAAACACACAAGGACGTGTTTACAAGAAATAATGAATGTTTGCTAAATAGACTTCATGGAAAGCTGTAGAGCTGCAGGGTTGATGCAGAACTGCAGTGCCCCCAGGGCAGCAGCCTCCAGGCAGTGCGTGCTCTGCTCCTCACGTATCCATCACCGTATCCTTCACCGGGGCTCAGCACCAACCACAACCACAGCCCTCTTCCATGCGGGGCCGCTGCCGCCTGGCTGCACAGAGCCGTGGGGAGCAGAGCTGAACTGCCCAGCCCCACGCAGCCCCCACCCCGCACGGGACGGCCGTGTGCGTCCCAACTGCGCCGCTCGGCTTAATAAGAAATGTATAAAAATAATAAAAATGGAAAGTCGTGGATATTATTTGTCAAGTGTGTGCCTAGCAACTCCCTGTTATTTCACATATCGTTCTAGTGGGAACATAAGTAAAACACATTAGCAGTAATTTAAAGTTGCTGTGTGCATTGATTATTTATACCCCCACATAAAGCCCCGTCTCTCCGTGCTGCGCACCAGCCTTGATAAACTGTGTATGTTAAATCACAATCTCCAAATATGTGGACAGAATCTCCAGATGAATATTGTGGGTTTTTTTAATATATATAGAGAGAGATAGATCCTCTCTTTGGTAGCGACTTGTTTGGTTCAAGTGCATCTCTAAATCACACCATACATATAAATAATAAATAAGGGAGGCTCATATCCTTAATATTATTCTCATGTCTTATTAAACTAATATTTCAAAAACTTTTATTTTTCTGTTAGTTCGGGTCACTGCTAAAGTTAAAAAAATATTACAATCCGGCTCCGATGCTTCCCAGGAAGAGTGCGGGAGTCCCCGGTACGGCTCAGGCATGAATGATTATTCTAATTGCCTGGAGATGCCTTCCGAGAGACGGAATAATTAAGCGCCGCAATGATTGAGACCTTCGGCACCTTTGTCTCAGTTCCCTCCTACCCCCTCTTGGCACTGAGAAGAAAAGGACATTTTCTGGAAGCATGTTTTATTTTTCACTTCATCACCATGAGCACTTTATTTGATTTCTTGCCACAGAAACCTTTCCCCGCCGTTCCTCGCGGCCTTTGTGCGCAGTGTGGCTGCCGGAGGGGAGCGGAGCGGCGGCGCTGGTGGGGACGGCAGTGCCAGGAGAGCCAACAGAGCGTGGTGGGACTGCAGGCTGCCCTGTGCCCTCTCCCACCACGTGCCCTCACCGCAACACTGCACTGGGATCGCTCCCAGTGACGCTCCATGCAGCGTTGCCATGCTGGTGAAGCGCTGCACCCGCCGGCGTGCCGGGCAGCGGGCACCAGGCAGACACACACCCGCAGACCTGGGGGGTTCCTGGCGGCAGGACACAGCTGTGCCAGCAGAGCTGTGAGTTTGCTCAGGGCGACACATGGGGGAACCGGGAGGGATGAGCCCGGCTCTGCAGTCAGACCCGCAGTAAACGCAATGCATCAACATTTGTTGCGAATAAATCCTGCACCGCCGCAGGGCAGAGGGAGGCCGGCACAGAGCTGCCACCGCAGAGCCCTGCAGGGCTGCTGAGCGCCCGGCCCTGCGCTGCACCGCTGGAAAATGCCAGTTGTCAGCAGGAAGATGTTCTGCAGGAACGCACTGTGCCGCCTCTGACAAAAATTTGTTTCGAAAGAAAAATTGAGGGTGTGGGGGGAAGTTTCCCTGATAAGGTCAAAGCATTCAGCTTCAACCTTTTCAGAGCAGAACGTTTCAATTTGCTACTCCAGACTGATGTTTCATTTCAATTTTGTACCAGAAATGTGAGCAAAATCAAAAGTTGGAATAAACACTCAGATTTTCCTGAAGGAAGCCACTCCCCTTGACTTGAAATCAGACTTTTTACAAAATGTTTATTTCCTGGGAGACTGCAAAGCGATGTCACCTGCTGCCATTGGGAAGCAGCTTCCATGCAGCCCAGCTGCAGTTGCTCTCTTCTTCACCGTTTTACTACCTGCAGAAGGAGTCTCCTATTTCCCACAGGGATTGCAGATTTTATTGTAATATAGGCAACAACACTGACAAAAATCCATGGTAATACTACTGTGAAACACACGAGCTCTGCAGAGGCTGCCAGCCCATCAGTGGTTTGCATGTGGACAGGCCCCTATCATTTTGTGGTAAAAAATCACTAGTTGTTTCTCAGCCTGGAACCCCAGCGTGTGGGAGCCACGTCCACTCCTGAGCAGTTCCACATCCATAAATCTCCACACACAGTGAGAGGAGTTCGCAGCCACCAGAGCCACTGCCTGCCCCGGTGCTGCCACAGGACCACAGGCACAGTGCCTGCCCTCCCGCAGCCTCAGTTCTCAGCCTCTCAGCACCGTGGGGCTGCACTCAGTGCTTTTGGGGCCGTGCACTCCATCATCACCGAGCACTGCCCGCTCCAGCTCCGCTCTCTGCCCTCCTCACGGCTGTCACGGCGCTGACACGAGAACAATACTTTATGTAAATAACTTCCAAGTGCAGTTGCTCATTATTAATACAGACAGTTCTGAAGGCAAAAGCAAACGGCGTTTGGCAGCGAGAACTTTTAATGAGAATGCCATTAAGGAGCTCAGACAGCGAGGCACGGCGACGCTGGAGCTCCTGGCTGAATTCTGCCTTCCTGCTCCTCTGCCATCCACCAAACAGAAAGATGCCGTTTGTTTCTGTAACCCCGGCGTCCCGCTCCCCCTCTCCCTTTATTAACCAATCTATTAGTGGGACAGGCGCAGCCAGCCGGCGTCGGAGGGCATTGGCCTGTGGACCCTTTTTTTGCACCCGCCCCAATTATTTACGGCTATCAGACATCGGCGTTACTATAAATCACGCCCTCTCTTCCCATCGCTGCCCCGTGGGTTTAAATCAATACCGTGCGTCTCACATCATGAACAATAATTAATAAGCAATGGGCTGAGATCACTGCATGGCGCTGCTCTGCGGGTGGGGCCGGGGGGCCCGAGGGGGCTGGGGGCTCAGGGCTGTGTCAGCACCGGGACCAGTGGGAAACTGGGGGCTGCGGGGGGCAGGGGACAGCGCTTCTGGTCTGCGGGGCGTTCCGGCCATCAGAGATACCTTTTCCTCTGGAACTGTACGAATGGTCACCGTAGAACAGGAGGAAAAGAACCATAAACTAAATTTAGAGGCGTCTGAGCCACCTTCTTATGACATCAAATTGTTTCATTGTGTAGAAAAATGTATTATCAGACACAATATGCTACCTATTATAATGCTATATGAATATTTAATATTATATGCAATTTTAAGCAAAAGTCATTGAAGTAAGAAGAGAAAATATTTTTAATATTCTACCTTATCAAATCAAAAATTTCAAGCCAAATATAAAAAGGAAAAAAAAAATTGTTTAATCTTTCTCCCATCAAATGTGTCATAAGAACTGACATCCCGTGGGTATTTCCATCTCTGGGAAAATGCACTCCATAGTGGAAAGAAGGCAAAAGTTGCACTCAGCAGCACTGCCAGCCTCACTCTGCACAGTGCCAACCACTCTCCGCTGCCCACAGCCGCCTTGCCCTGTAGGAACTCAGTGTGTGGACATGGGGCAGAGACCTGCGAGGCGATCCTGCAGCCAGGACTGTGCGGCTGCACAGGGAAAGGCATCGCCTGCTGCAGGGGCTGCAGGGGCACCACCATTCCTCCCTCCCTTCCCCCTTTTCTTTCTTCTTTCCTACATTTTTGTCTTTCTCCTTTTGTCGCCTCCTTTCTCTTTCTTCTCTTTTTTTTTTTTTTCCCTTCAGTTGAGATTAATTAATGGGTCATTTCTTCCAGGGAATCTGAAGGCTCTCTTCCAGCCATCACTTGGGCTGGTGCCAGTGCTTCATTGTGGCCATTCTGTAACTCCCATCTGTAGCAGACTGAGAAAGGAGAGAAAAGCACCGGTTTGAAACACTCCGAGATTTACCCCTGAAATGAATTGCACCGTCTTTTCAAGGACGTCTTCATGGCCACCATTATTAGCACAAATACCACATGCAAATGGAGCCGGAGCCTCCCAGCTCCATGGCAGCGCTGCTCTTGCTGTGCAGTGCCATGAGATCACTGCTGGGAGGGCCCCGCATTCAGAGAGCAGTCGGAAAAACAACTTTTTCTTGTTAAAAATAATTATATCTTGTCAAGTACAGTGGCATCTGCAAAATATCTGTTAATCTAAATTACATGATACTTATAGAGCAGAACTAGAAGCTGCACTGATGGTAATTTTTTCCTCCTACACTTTCAGAAATTCAATTAATGTGTTCATATGGTCTGTGCACCACTCAGGAAGTTAGTTACAGGAGCTATAGGAGCTGTAGGAGCCGTAGGAGCTATAGGAGTTATAGGGTCTCCCTGGCTCTCTTCCCTTCTGCTGCTGCCAATCAGAGAGAGCCTGCGTGTTTGAGGGAGGCCAGGGCGCCTGGAGCGTGAAGGCACTGATGGGAACAGGGATGGCTGAGATGCCTGGCGCTGAAGCACGGGTCCTGCCAAGCTGGTGCACGTGTGCCAGAGAAGGAGCTGGGAAGGGCCAAATGGAGGAACGTGGCTACGGGCAGGTTAGGAGCACAGAGCCGTACAGCCACCAGCACTGCAGCCCACCGGCAGCAGCACGTCCCAGCAGCACAGCAGGCACTGCCGTGGGAGCCTGGAGCCCCGCGCCCCAGCTCTGTGCTCACACACGTCGGTGCTGGCTGGGGACAGCCCCGAGCTCACAGCTGCTGCCCTGCACTGCCCGCTGCCAGCAGCAGGGACAGGAAGGAGCTCTGCCCAGACTGATGGTGAGGAGCTCTCAGTGCCGGATGGCTCTCGGCACAGCGCTCAGGCAGAGCTGTGCCGAGTGCCAGAGCCGGAGAGGTGCGGGCAGCAGGGGCCTTGGCTGCAGCACAGCTCTCATTATCAAAACCTGTGAGACATTTGTTAGCTCATTAGCACTCCCAGCTCTGGATGGCTGCTTGTGGGCTGGCAGAGGCTGTGCTGAGCACCACGGGGCTGGGCACCCGTAGCCCTGTGCTCCAGGGGCAGC